>VUYV01000241.1:1235881-1384510 GCA_008711295.1 Anarhynchus alexandrinus
TCCCCTTCCCCTTCCCTTTTTTTTTTTCTTTTTCTGTCTCTCCTTTCTTGTCCTGTTTGTACTACACAAATAGGACTTAGAATGGCCAGAAAAAAATAGTCACAGTTACTTTGGTCACCATTATGATTCGATACAGGATTCCCAGCAAAGAAAGCATGATCTGTTTCAGATTCCCACAGTAAACTAGGTTGCTGCATAGAAAAAAATCTTATCTTAAATTGTGAATCACAGACTTGTCTGGAGCTCCAATTTCAGTTTCAAGCTTTTATATTTCAGATTGACTTCAGCTGATTAACAAATGTGATTCTTAAACTGAAATAACAGTCCATGTGGATTATACACTGGTTGAAGTGCAACTTTCTCATGCAGACAAGTCTATGAATATACAATTGACAGTTGTAGCTTTATATCCCCTAGGGAACAGATACAGCAAGAGATTTTGGCATAAAATACCCAAAACAAGGGCAAAAAAGCATTTCTTTCATCAGTGTGTTATCATCTATTTTTATTTTCTATGAATATTCAAAGAACAAAACTAGAATTTTGGGGAAGAATGTTCATGGAAATGTTAATGCGAAAAGTGGAAAAAAAACACAGATCTGCGTGTTTCATTTTCAAAAGTATGCAGGAATCTGTACTTGGCGCCTCTTTTCCCTGCTTTGTTCCTGGTGCAGCCAGCACTCCCACTAGAGTCAATGAGCTTCTGCCCCTCTGAGCAAAGCCGTGGTCACAAATACTAAACATTATACCTCAAGTCTTGTGGCAGAGACGTGAACAGTGCCTTTCCAGCCTGACCTCATACCCTCCCGGTTCCTCAAAATCAAACCATCCAGAGTGTCTCCTTCTGGGTGTCCAGCCCACACCATCACTCTTCACAACCCACCCTGCCTTCCTTCCCGCAGCCCCCTCCTATGGTGTGTAACAGAGCCGTAACTGTTTCCCAAAGTTGGCTTTCACTGCAGCCCCACGGCCACAAAGTGTATCAAAAAAAAAAAAAAAAAAAAAAGAGTGAAAAAGCCGAAAGAGCGCCCTGTTGCTGACTGGGACGGGGATGAATCGTGTCATAGTTCAGAGCACTGTTGTGGCTCTGGCACTGACTCACTGCGCTCGGCCTCTGCCAAGGCGGGTGTCAGCTGGTGAATTATAACATTGGCAGACAGGACAGAGATAAGCAAAAAACACAATGACAGCTGCTACACAGAACTATTCTTTCTGGCCTGCTGAATACAGAAATACATTGTGTAAATAAAGACAGACAGCTTCATTATGCAATTGTCTGCTACTACGTCTCCACTGAAGAAGCAGTATTGATTCAGGAAACTATACCCAAGCTCATCAGACTAATGTGTTCTTGCTTTCGGACTCCCACTGTAGTAAGAAATATAGTAATGCGACTCTCTAACAATAGGTCTACAGAAATACATGCTCAATGGGGAAAGAAGGTCCTGGTGATAATCTAGTCATTTTGTTTTGGATAAATGCTTCTTGCATCTATTTGAGTCCAGAGCAAAACATGGAAACAGATACACCCACCTTACATAGCAGATGTAAGATGTAACAAGAGTTAACAAATAATCTCTGTATAGAGATATCACCATATCATTCCATCAGGGTAAATCAGCAAATCATTTTTTTCTCTTATGCTTTAGCCCAAGTGGTAAAGAGGCACTGAATGGGAAAATTATAATAGATTACCCACAGAAATGAACTGAAGTTGTCTTACCAGAATGTATTTATTAAAATGTTGTTTCTACCTTCTTTCACATAATTATTTTGAAAATGATAAAGGGAGACACTTTAGAGTGTGGGACCAAGAAGGTAGTTTTTCAACAGTCTTTCAAATGGCCCCATTCACCTTTTGCTTTAACCTGACGTCACTGAGCCCCTTAAATGAACAAAATGAAGTGAGGAATGACTGCAGAGATGTTCTCATGGACGAAAAGCAGATGAAACTATTCATTTTGAAAATAAAGGAAGGGAAAGTAAAATCAGAAGCATATTGTGCTGAATATTGCAGGGCATTTGTCTTTGGGAGTGCTAGGGAGTAGAAGACTCTTAAAAAAGTGGAAGTACAAATAGACTGTAAAGAAAGGGTAAGCAGTGTTATTCTCAGCAGGAATTAGTCAACTATCCAAAGCTCATGAGAACCATTCCAGTTTTCAAGGAGCAATTGTGTCCGAACTGGCTCAGCTATACATTTGCTGGGATCCTGGAAGCAGTTGTGTGAACTGTGAACGGAATATTGAGAAGGGAGGAATTGTGTGGGAAGCTACTCCTGATTCCTGAACTGACTTTTCTTAAGTGGGAAGAAAGGGCGGGGAAGGCCGCAGATTATTTTAAGCCCCTTTTAGGTTACCTTGCTCTCTCAGTGGAGGTTATCAGCATTATGCAGAATTGTTTTAAAATGGTGATCAGCTGAACAAGTCAAGTTGAATTGTTTGCATTGATGCATTGTTAACCGAGGAGTAACATAATGATGAGCAAAGGTCTTCCTGGATCTTTTGGCAAGCTCTGTTTGCTCATGTACTCTGGTTTATGAACTAGCTCTTATCTAGCATTCTCGCAGCCTGTGAAGGATGTCTGCAACTGCCGGGCTTCATCCAAACCCTAGGTGACCTCTTCTAGAAAAATGTTACAGGTATAAAATGTCACAGTCAATTTTGGAGCTGAAGCTTCCACTTAGTAATTAAAGGGTTATATAACAACGTCAGAGGGAGATCTAGGTCAAAATTAGGTGGCAATTTTCAAAACACTTGTAAAATCACACAGTCTGCTCCATTTGGAGCTGAGTAACCTTGATTTGTGGTTCAGTTACTCTACTATTTCAAGTTTGTGAATAAATTCACATTGCAAGCAGTGGCTTTTCTGTAGATGTCTCTTGGGATGTTTACGAGGTAATTAATTTTAGAAGCATTGCAACCATTAAATTAGGGATTGCCAGCATTTTAAAAAAAAATGCAACACTTCTAAAAGCTGCAAAACCCATTACTGCTTTTCAGTCAGTTGTTTTCTGGCATAAGGGATTCTAATTCCAGGAACACATAGAATGTTATTAACATACCTGAAGCACATGGCTGAATTAATATGCTTGTTAAAGATTTATGACTCAAATAATTTGAGTCTTCTTTGTGTTTATCTTGACAGTTTCAGTGAGCTTGGCTCAATTATTTTTAGCTTGTGATTGCTCTGAAACATGGTGATCACCTTGCAAACTAGTAAACCCAAAGAGAACAAGGCTATCGGTAATAATTCTTTACCTAAATTTTAAACTTTTTGAACAATATTCACTCCATTGGGACCCCATCAACAGGAATCTGTTATGGCTATGCTGTACAACTTTATCGGTCATTGCAAACCGAGTAGTGACAGCATTGAAAGGAAAAATAGGCACAGACTCAGCAAATAATGTAGACAATAATTGCTCTCCAGAAAAACAGGGCTTTCTAACCCAAGCAGCAGGCTCAGAGGGCTCATAACCGCTAAGTGTGGCTGAAGGAGTCTTGTGGGGGGGAGAAACTTTCCTCCTCATACCTATTCTTTGCAACCAGCACCCCCTTTCTCTTCTTCCATACCTGCTGCTATGATGCTAGAGACCCACGTCTACAGTCCGATGGGTGAGCTCTGCATGCTTCCACCCACCTGCTCCTGCAAAGGAAGATGCAGTCCCATTCATGTGATCATGGCGAGAAAAATAGAAGGGGCAGAGACTGTTTACTATGGTAATATGCAGTATTTAAATGGCTGGACTCTGCCTTTTCCAGCATAGGCAGAAGCAATATAATGGCTGTAGTCATTTTGTTATTCCTGCAGTCCTCTGTTCTAAATAGTTTGTGCTTTCCCTAATCTAACTCACTTTAAATAAACATATGCCTTGTATCATCATGCGAGTGCTCTTCATCCACACACCTATGCAACCATGAACTGGGCTTTGCAAAAGAATTATTTCAGGTTGTAAATAATCTGGTTAAAAAATAAGTGAACAAAGACACAATAATGTCTCTGATGAATGTTGTGTTTGTCAGCAATAGCTGTCTATGTTTAGTTATCAAAACATGAAAAAGGGATATTACCTTTCAGTGTTACAGAACTTTCATGGCTATGTAACAGCTGTTTAGGCTAAATATGGGATTCTTTTGTTGCTGCTGTTCTTGTTTCTTATATTTACTCTGAAGGTCTGATATGCTCTCACTTAGCATTAGCGTCATACTGTAAAAATTTTGGACAAGAACTCTAACGACTTTTGCAGCATTCTTAGAGCTGTGGAAGACTGGACCCTGACTACTGGGCTTGAATGTTATCTCATGAAATATTTCTGTTAACTGTATTTAGATGAGGCTTTAAATACCACTCAATGGTATTTCTTTTACTGTCACTCTTTTGTGACTCCACATCTCCAGTCTGGAGAGAAGATGAAGTCATGACATACTGTAAGCAAAGCTGTTCACGGGCTTTTTCAGCATTTCCAGAAGCTGGAAATCTCCAAAGAGTTTGCTTTTAAAGTTGTAAACTATGTAATTTGAAGAGAATTCTGTACCCTAAGGCTCAAGCCTGTGGCTTCTCAACTGACTTTCAAAACTCTTTTTTGTAAACTAAAAAATATAGCTTGAAAATTTTAATGCAGCTTAAAGCTTGTTCCTCGCCCAATTTGTAAGCACAGCATCCATTGTTCCATTCTAGTGCAAAATCAAACAGCAGAAATAAGCTGTTTAGTTTGCAGCACTGATAGTTGAAATTACAGTAGTGGTTGAAGACAACGCGAGTCTACTCCCAAATGGCAGAACTGTCCAGTGGCCAGGGAGGAGGCTGTTTGAGAGGCCATCTGAGATACTCTTCTCTTGCATCTCCTGTCTGAGTACACGCATGTCCTGAACATTTCCTGGGTCAAGGCAAACAGCTAATGAGACTCTGATTTCCCCAATACACCCAAATACAGTTTGTGCATTCTTCAAGCCAGTTATTTTTTACACTGGTCATGACCTCAAAACTGCTTATTGCAGCATAGCTGCAATGACTGCGCCGAAGTCTCTTCTCCATTGCGCTAGTGTACATGAAAAATAGTGCAAACTCTCCTTCCTGCTCTCCCTCCCTCCCTCCCTTCCTTCCTTCCAGGAGATGTGTGTCATGAGGTAAAGGGGAAGTGGGTAAAATACCTTCTCTATCTCAGAAAGAAACTAATAGTAAAAGGCAAATTCTGATTAACATTTGAGAGTCTTAGTAGTGTTTAAGGCAATGTCTTGAATGTACAAACATACTTTTTCCTTCCTACAGGTGTTGCAGTCAAATCCCTAAATGTATGGTCCCAGAAAATTAATTCTCTCTTGTATTCTTGTATGGTTATAAGCATAAGCAACTGTATTATTGCTTGCACATTTAAAATTCTATACTGATGGCAAGCAATTGACCTTCAAAATATTCTGATAAGCTGTATAAGGCTTTATTTGAAACCTTATGCACTTTTGAACTCCAGCTTTAAACCCTTTTCATGCCCCATAGCAAAAAAACCCAAAAAATCTCTGCACCTCTTGCCATGACTTTCCCTCCCCCATTCTCCTACTTCTCCTGGCCCTTTCCTGAGGCACCTTTCCTTACATCCTTCCCCACACCCACTGTGAGATGCCTCATCACAGAAACCTGGAGCTATTTTGTTAGGGTATAATCTGTTCTTCACTGAAACCATGTCTCCGCACATGTGAGTGAAAGTTGTTCTATTATAGTTATGCTTACTTTTGCTAGAGGAGAATCTTCCCCAGTGTGTTTTGTCTTCTTGTGTGTTTAACATATGGCAAGAAAATCGCTATGGAGACTGTAATTTAGTAACTCCAAAAGCACTTTCTTCCAACATCCTGAACTCCTTGGCTCTGTGTTAAATCCTTCAGCACAAGAAGCTAAGATACACTCGGGACTAATTTGGCCCAGTAATTTCTTATGTTTACTTGGAAAATCTCGATCAAGATGAAATTTGATTAAAAAAACAAAGAAAACATCTTTGGCAAAACATTGTTCTAAAATATGTTTTCCATTTTCTGATCATCTCTGAAATTCAGAAAAGAAAATTCCAACTGCAAACAGGAACAAAATCCATCCTGACTCTAATTATTAAACTGATGAGACAACTGACATGATCTTATCTGCATGAGTGTTCATGGCTGGATCCTAAAGTGAATACTCCCAGAGTTGCACGGTCCCATTTTCTAAATAAGAATGAAGACACCAATTCAGCCTCAGGGTTATTTCCTGATCTAGAAATAAAAGGCTAGGTACAGCGCAAAATGTGCTGGGGAATTGGGTTGTTGTGCCCCTTTTTGTCTGCACAGGGTGAGAGGGATAGGGGACAGAAGACTTACCTTGGGCAGCTCCTGTCCCACAAATGTTGGCTTGGGCTGTGAAGGGCTCCTGCACGGGTGAGCCCATGTCCCAAAATCATCGGTCCTGTTTGCAGTTCAGCAAACCTACCGCTGCAGTGTGGCCCTTCTGGGTTGCATCTGCTTTAGGGACAGATCGCTGTGTGCTAGGTCATCTGTCATGGCACTCACCTCCTCTCCTGAAACAACATAGACATGCTGGATCACTTTGTCTGAAACTAAATTTATGAAGTCCCTCTCTAAAACAGATACAAAACTTAGGACTTGAGCTGGCTGTGTTTATCTAAACTCCCCCGATGTCTTAATTTCACCTCAATGGTCACCAATGCAGTTTGGGTTTTACATGGCCTGAATCAGATATCGGGCAGCTATCTATTGTGCCTATATGCGTACACGGGAAAGGATTAAAGCTGCCTGTGGCTTGGCGTGGAAACTAGGACTTGTATAGGTTAAAAAAAGAGGGCTATGTCCACATTTTAGATGCTAAGAGTTTTTATTAGGTCTATATGCCTTTTATGACTTCTTTCCTCCCCAGAAGTTGCCCTCAAGCAAGTAGCCCTTGTGTCTGAGCAAAGTGCCCTTGCTTCCACGTTAACAAAAACATCCCAAATTTTCTTGCTAGTGTCAGTTGGCAGTGATTTTTAAAAATGAGCTGTAGACACAAGCAGCAACAGTGATAATTTATTCCAATCAACAGTGTGTTTGGAGAAGTGAAACCAAGCTGAACCTCCTTCCATTTCCCCAATAATTAATAGCAATTACACAGCTAACCCCCTATCCAGTGCATTAATGGTTGTAGAATTGGCTCAAAATGCTGTATGACTGAGATGGGATTATTTCTCTGATGATGCTGTATGCATTTTTCTTTTGTTGTTGTTGGAGTTTTTCAGGCATTCAGTGTCTCCCGAGCCACCCTGTTCTGTAAATGTCAGCTAGTCCATATTATTTGAAAAGCCCATGAATGTGCAGGTTTACAAGCCATGGTGTCCTCCCTCTCTGCTAGCTTTACTCTCACTTCTGACACTGGTCTGTGCTTCTCTCTGCCAGCCAACAGGCCTCCGATGTCTCTCTTGCTTCTTTCTCCCCACTGGGGATCACCTCTCCTGAGACTGCATGAAGCCAGTGTCATGACTGCTTTCCTGCCACCCCATACAACTCATTGTGGGCTTTAAAGTTTGGGACATAGACACATCTGGCCCCAAAGCTCACAGGTAGCACTTAACCTTCACAGAAGTAACTCAGATCTAGCTTAAAGGGTCTATAGAAAGGGAGACCTATCCAGCGTGGTGCAGATCACAGCCTTATGATCTTGTAAAATTGGCAGTGTTTGTTGGCAACTCAGCAAATAGTTTTGGAGGCTGAAGTTCAAGCAAAGTGAAGGAAGACAGTGTCTTGGACAAGAACTGTGAGGTAAAGATGGCAAAATGACCTACAGGAAAAATCTTGCAAGGTTATACTAAAGGATAAAGGTACAGAAAAAGGGAGAAGCTGGATTGGGAAAGAGAGCAAGAGAAATCTAAAGACCAAAAATGTGTTAAGAAAATTGGAAGCAGCAACAAGAAAAAGGAAATAGAGGAAAAGCGAACATTTAAATGAGAAGAAAATTCAGTGATGAAAGAAAAACAAGGAAAAAATGCATCCAAATTTGGGATTAATAAATGTCAACAAGATTTCTACTTTGTCAGTATTTACACATCAGAAAATGGGAGGCTGAAAAATCAGAGTCTATGTGAAATGCAGAGGGGTTTGTTACAGCCTTGTGACTTGAGACATGAGAGATCATCAGGGCAGCTGTGGCTGGGGACTGCTCCCAGAGTCATTCCTTGTGTTTCTATTGCAGCCATTGGTTTGATTGCTCTGCAGCTACCCTTGTAGATAGCTGAACAAAAGCATTTACAAGATTTACATATAATTTATCTAAAGAAAGCTTATCATTTTCGGCCAGAAGAATAGACCTTTGTAACTGTGCAAAGGAGGATATGGAGTCAAGGTGTCATCCCAAAACCAGGGAAACAGCTTGTCTACTCTCCGTCAGCTATCTTTCTTGAAATACCATATTTATTTTAAAAATGCAAAAAATATAAAAGCATCTCCTCAAGTATGTTATTTCTTCAATTCCACACCCCTGATGCAAGCATTGGGATTACACCCCTTCCTCCTTTGCTTTGCTTGGGAGACCTTGTGACGTAGTGACCGTGTTTAGGAGCAAGGAGAAAGAAGAAAGTGTGAGCAACAGGATACCTGATTCTCGATATTGCAAAATACGCTCTGTACAGGCTAGCAAAAAAATGTAAAAGCTTAGAGAGCTGCTCCAAAAAGATCTACAGTTTTGTCTAGACACGGCCCTGCCTATAGTTAACCCACTCAGGATCCAAAGGTGCTTCTCTGTTCTGTGTATGCTTAATGTGATTGCTCCCATTTAACAGCTGTATATGTACTATTAAATTCTATATGTATTCTACAGAAATGGTTAAAATGTCTTGATTCTGTACCCCAACAAAAGTCTTTGCTATCTGTGGTGTTACACAGAGGACTGGTTTGTTCAGATCTGCAGCATGCTTTGAAGATGAAGACTGCTAAACATGATTACTGTTATTGCTATCATGTGAAAACCCACACTGTGTATTTAGCTCTTCAGAAGGAGGGAGAGCTCCACTTTTTTATCTCTATAAGAATATGTAGGTGCAAGGTTAAGAGAGCTGGGGTTAAAAGCAGTCAGAGACAGTACATATTAAATGGGCATATTTGGCAGAAAGCAGGGAAAGGACCTGGGGGGGTAAACACAGTAAACAGAGCCACAAAACTGTCAGCAAAATGTATTTCCACAGTCAAACAGGAAAGTGCCAGAAAGCGTACACAGGGACCTAGAAAATAAGACAGAGGAAATCATTCCAGACGCGTACATGTGGCATTATATTCTAAAATGTGGGACTCCCGTACCTAATTTTACACCCTATATTACATAGATGATATCACATATTACAAAAAACAGGCACCGAAGCCTAGCAACAGAAAAATTCTAGAAGAAGTGCTAAAGTAGTGGCTGTGCTAGATTTGCAGTCCCTGGAGAGAAAGTGATTAAAAGCAACATATGGTTCAGACTGTTACCTCTTTTCTGATTTGTGAGTTTAAGCACACCAGAGGCATTTTCGGTATTTTGTAGATTTTTTAACGTATTTTTATATTCTAATAGTTAGGGGCCAAATTATGTGGCTTCAATGAATGGCCATCTTCTATCATCTATTTCAAGCTATTATTAATTTTAGAATACTTAAAATGTCACCCACCAACAAACTCTTGGGGCTGATGTTAATACTTACAGTTAGAGTAGATATTAACAAAACCAAACAATTTATTGTAAAGTTTGAGATCACGCATGTGTTTCAGTAACTAAAATGTTACAAAATGCATTGGGTTTTTTTTCCCCCTGAAAAACTTTAACGTCTCTGTTAAGTGTTGAAAGAGACAGCCACCCAATATACAACTATTTTATGTTCTCTTTCCTTTCCCACTTATTCTCCCCATCATGTCTATGTTGGTGGAGTTATACAATGTTGTTTCACATCTAGAAACTTTAAATATGTACATTTAGTGTTGCTTGCAAATACAGTTGCCCTTTCTTTGTCCCTTTAAATGAAGAATAGACTTTGTTTTCAATATTTTGTGTTCTCTTTGCACCCTCTTATATAAAAAATACTCTTTTATTTCTTTGGTTGGAGCAATAAAACCATAAAAGCTACCAAAAATTACTTAATGGCCCCTGTATGGATGGGTCTTGTTTCTCTATAGTCCCTGGCACTGTACAGGAGTTGTGCAGAATGATATATCTGCAAGTGCATCACTTCAGCATTTTATAATATACATTTTATTTATAGTTTTACTAATATATATCTTTATTTACCTGTGTTATAAGCAGAGCATATATACTGAAGCTGCAGGACTTAAAGAAGAAATGCCAGTCACAGTATTTATTTGGTATCATCTTTCATGTGGAAAGACTTTTATTGTTCTCTTGTGTCAATGCAATACTTTATGAAGCTATAGATCACTTTCATGGTCCTGAATCATGTTTAGTAGTTTCTTACAAATCAAGCTAGTAATAGCTATAAACCCCCATCGTTTAGTGTCCACTTCAGTTCACTCATTTTAGGCTGCTACTGGCCTCTGAGTTAATTATGGAACATTTTAAATCTTTATTGCCTCATTTATGCTGTAACAGGGAAGGTAAGGCTATAGGGGAATTTGCCTTTTTCCAGCTGAATTTAAAGCTGTAGGATTACAGCTGAATATGAATGCTGTAAGTACAAACGCCATGTGTGTAGCTCCATCCCCCTGAGATCACAGGGAATTTTAGTCCTGGACAAACTGCCTATTAGCCATATAGTCTCAGGATGCTTGTAAAGCTGTTGAGTTTCCTCATCAAATGTCCCTGTGAGATGACCTTGTTCACCCCGGTTCCACCCTGACATCGTCTGTTACTTGGCAATATTTCATCCCTTCTCTCACTTCTTGTACTGACCCCACGCTACCAGCTCCTGTATAGCCTTACCTGGACACTCGCACACCAAAACCACAGTGACTCTGCTGATACAGTCTCCCTCAGTGACTATGAAGAGTCTTCAGGTGTGAGGTTAGGTCTGGGTTTCATCTAAAGATAAATGCTAGCTAAAATTAGATAGCTGATTGCATGCCTTTGTTTTCAATACATACCAGCCTGCCTTCCCTCCCTTCACACTCCACTGAAACACATAGTGCCTGAATCACTGCTTGCAGAGAACCATTATTAAATACTTGTTTTATTTGAATGGTAGAATTTAATTGCCGGAGAATTCAACTATTAATTACGTGTTAAAAAATAACCTATGGATAAAATTCAAAAGCAGCTGAGCAGGGAATGTGACAAATGTTATTCTAGTTACTTGTTTAGCAAAATTTTAGGGCTAAAAATCTGATAATATCTGTGACTGTAGGTATGGTTATGTTGGTCATTGCTTTCACCAAAGAAAATTCCAATGTACATGCTAGGTAGGAGATCAGAATATGAGACACAGCTTTTCTTCACTTGTAGACTAAGAATCACAGAATCACCGAATCACAGAATAGTAGGGGTTGGAAGGGACCTCTGGAGATCATCTAGTCCAACTCCCCTGCCAGAGCAGGTTCACCTAGAGCAGGTTGAATTTCCCTCTTGGTGTAAATTAATTGAAAGAAACATCTAATAAGTACTGTTCTGTGAAAGCTTCAAACTCAAAACAGTAGGCATTTAAAATAAGATAGAACAGAGCTCCAGACCTAGCCTTTTGGGTAGCCAGCTGTCTGCTTATGTCAGCATTTGACTTTGCTGACACTCTGTCCAAATGCTTTTGTATACAGGCTCAGCTTTCTTTAAACACTTTGGCCAATTTAATCTTGGCTGAAAGGATAACCACCAGCTCTGTGATGACTATTTGAGTTGGCTGCAGGGAAGAAGCCAGTTCTTGGCTTGGTAGTATCGATAGGAGGAAGATTAGATTTCGTGTGTGAGGGTGTTCCCTGTATATCTTAGACACGATCATTTGAAAAACATCATGCCTAAGTAATGATTACTAGTTAAGCATGTCTTGGTCATTTCCAAAGGGAAATGTGCAATTTGGAAGATGATCTTATTTTGATTCCATGGATTTTAAATACGTCTCCTGACAGAGGAATGGGAGCTCCTTGCTGAAGCTTGGAAAGGGGTGAAATTAAACATCCAATCAGGGTTGGATTATCATGCTTGGTTTTCCACAGCTTTGATGGATAAACTGATATTTCATACATTCTGGCCACAGCACAAGACCAAGCACAAGCTCCCGCTGCTCCTATGATTCTGTTATTGTCAGCAGCAAATCGAAAGTCCAGTGAGGAAGTAAAGCATCAACAGTGGATATATTATGTATTCCTAGTATTTAATTAATTCTCTTGGGCAAAATGCACATAATTCAAAACAATCTGAAAATGGAGAGCAGCTACAGTTTGAAAATAAATTGACCTTTTATACTCTTCATTTCACTGTTAAAATAATAATAATAACAGCAATAACAATAACAGTAACAATAACAACAACAATAATAATAAAACACAACAGTGTGAGGCAAGCTCTTAAGTTCTACTTTTGGGTCATGCACAATGCAGAGCACATCCATGGTATTTTCTAGCGCCAAACAATAGCAGTTGAAATTTGAGGTACATAGCTACCAAGTTTTCTGTCTGTACTCTATTGTTGCATTTTCCCATATCAACAGATTGCTAGGAGCAATATTGGTAGATTAGTTTACAAATGGATACAGTAGATTGTTATAGTCGCTTGTTTTCTCTCAGTTCTGAGCATTATTGTACCAATTTATCGTTCAATAAGGAGCACTTACAGTTCATATCAGGATTTTATAGAGCTTCTTCCAAGCTAATTCAATGTTTTTCTCATGCTGGATTGGACTTTGAAAAGGATATTGATCTTGAATGATTTTTTTCTTTTCTGGATTCTCTTTACAGTGTTTTCACTTTCCAGAATTACTAGATATTTTTTGATAGGTGTCAAGGGACCTTACCCACACCATTTTGGAAGATGTCACAAATCAGATTTCTTCCCTATAAAAAAACAGTAGAAAGCAAGTCTGACCTTTGGACTAGAGGAGAAGCAAACAAACAAACAAAAACAAACCCCAGAAACAAACAAAACCTCCCATTCCTGATTTACCGTGGTTTTGCTATTACAAGCAATTAATGTGGAAGAGACCTCCTATTCCTACTCAGCTGAAAGCAAATTTCTTCTCAGCTTATTCTACCCCACCAAGATATCTGTACTAACCACAGCTATTCATCTACAGATGATATATCACCAAAAAAAAAAGCCATTTTAGAACACCTTTTCAGTGGAAGGACTCTACTTTCTAAAAATAGTGAAGGATAAAAGAAGAATTTGTTGCTTAAAGTTTATATGTTTTCACTACCTACAATTGCTGTAGAAAGCTATCAGTCCTGCAACTTTATCATTTTGTTTTCAGAATTGTGCGGAAAAGAAAATTGTTTGCATGACTTTTTAAGAAATATGAAGTAGAAGATTTCACTTCTTCTCAGAAAAATAAATCAGGCTACTTTTTATTAGTAGTAAAATTCAAATCAGTATCTAGATGTCAGTATTTTGAAGACAGACAAATTAAATAAGAAAGGAAAATAAACCTGAATTATAAAGTCTCAGAAGAGCATGAACAGGAGTGATAAACAGTGTCTAACAGCACTGGATTATTAGTGGCAAGTCATGGTTCAATATTTCAAGTTATCACTGAGACTTTCTTGGAGATATGCTTCCTCTACACATGTTTCAACAGTTGCATAACTATTTGACTGTCTGAGTAATTTTCAAGTTTTCTTTTTCACTTTCTTGAAATCAAGTATGTATTTACATAATTCTGAATTATGTAAAGAACAGATTTATTTTGTATACAATACTGTAGATTCTTTATCCAGAGAACCTCAAAGCTCTCATTATAATGGCATGCAGCTGAGCATTAGGTTTGAGCACACTCTAGTAAAACAGCATGTTACTGAACACAGCAATCAATCTAACGTAATAGATTAAGTCTTTCTTCTGAAAGTCATCACTGAGTAAAAGCTAAACTATAAAAAATGTATTTGATCTAATGTAAAAAATGCTTCTAAATGGGTCAAAACCTAATCTGGCATAAGCAAAAAATGTCCCAGTTCTAAAGGATACAAGATGACATATTGGGATGTTATGAAAAGAAGCTTTGAAGGGCACAGCAAGTGACCACAATCCCAAAATGAACAGAGATGGCACAGGCACCATTCACTGTTTGAAGTCCTATATGTACCATAATAACACTCACATTATCAGGTAAATTGTGGACCTTTTAAACTTGCCTCAGTTCTCAGAGAAAAGATTGGCCTAAGGACTATGTGAGGTTTTTGTCCTGTGTGGACCAAATCTAATCTGCCAAAACTTCAAGACTGGTCTAGTGGTATATTCAGTTACCTCGTAGTCGAAACCTGAGGTAGTCTGGAACATTCTAGAGAGAACGTGAAAAGGATTCCTTACCCATCTGGACTCTTGCTTCATGTAATCCATACAATTTCTATAGTAGTTCTGGTATCGCTTGTGAAGTCTTTAGACGCTAAACTGCCTGGATTATGGGGGCAAAAGTTTATTGCAAGTGCAAGCTGAAGAAACTGTATGCCAGTCTCTCATTAAGTCTTTTAGAAGATAGTAGATACGCAACTTCTATTCTAATGCTAATATTTCTCAAGTATGAGTAATTTTTAGATTTTTTTCCCCTCTAGCTAGTCATACTTGACACTGGTGAGGCCATGTCTACAATACTGTACCCAGTTTTGGGTCCCTGAGTTTAAGGTATATGTGGGGAAGGGTCTGGCTGGAGGATCAACAGGTCAGAGTCCTAGATCATGTGACCTACAGAAAGAGGTTGAAGGAGCTGGGATTTTTCCTGGCAAAGAAGAAAGTAAAGGGCAATCTATTTGTCTACAACTGTTTTAAGGACAGTTACACAAATGATGGAGCCAAACTCTAGGTTCTTGGTAGTTCCAAACAGTCTAACCAAGGCAGTGACCAGAGCTTGCAGTTTGGGAGCTTCAGGTTGGACATTATGAAAAAAAACATATGAAATATCTTGGACGATCATGCATCACTGCAACAGGTTACCCAGAAGACTATAGAATCCCCATCCTCAAAAGTTTTCAAGAAATGGCCTTGAGTCTTTTATTTTTTGAAGTTTGCAAGACAAAAAATCTCAAAGGTTTTTAAACCAAGAATAAACTAACCTGACATAACATTGGTGAGAATCCTGCTCTGAGTGGGAAGTTAGATTAGATGACTTCCAAACATCTCTTCCAAATCATCTTTCTGTAATTCTGGAGGTACTTCTGTCCTAGAAGCTGGTTTTACCCAAATTCCTTCATAATCTTTTGTGCGAAGCCCTAGCACAAGTCTTTTAGCCTGTGCTAAAATAATTTCCAGCACCTGTGTGCTGCTTTCCAGAAAGTAAAGGCAGCTGCTTTGCCAGATCAGAACAGAGTTTCTGGTACATTTTCTTCTTCTATAATTTCTAAGTCAAATTTTAAGACAGCATTCTTAAGGAAAAGGCTATAATCATATATTTGACCCTGATCTTATACATAACCTAGACCAAAACACAGAGATGGAGAAAGGACCACGTCCCTAAACAGTTTGTTTCAACAGGTAATGATGCTTAGTATTTAAGATGGACTGTATTTATCATATTAATTTGCTTGCGTTTACCTTCAAGTCATTACTTCTTGTGAGATCTTTCTTTTTTTAGATAAGAGCATCCTTTACTACTCAGTATTTTTGTGTACATCTTATTTGATATACACAATATATGAGCACAAATATATGTGTTCATGTAAATACTGAAGGTCCTCAGAAAGATTAGAGCAGTGTAATATAGCCATGTTTCTGACTCGAATTTCAGAAGGGTTCAGGATAGTTAGGCAGTTCATTCTTACTACACCTTCCACTGCTTTTGAAAATCTGAGTGTTAATTTGTAAGGACAGCAGTTTGCCTGCCCTTCAGCCAGTAGTAGGTGAGACTTTGTCCCTACCAGTTGTCCTGTGAAGCATGCTTCTGGATAGTCTCAACCCCACCACACACTTGGATTACTAATTCAAAATCAGGTCTGCTTCTTGACAGAAGCAATCACCTCTGTCCCAGTCTTGAGCTTCAAATTCTTGAAGGTTACACCACATTCTTCTGTCTTGCAGCTTTATACCAACAAATGACTTAAGAATATTTTAATTTCCAAAAGACACATTTGCATTCAAATTAAGCCCTTCCTTTGGAGACAACAACCAATGACATTGCATTATCTTCCCTCATGTATTTTTGAAGACAGAACTATCCCTTTCTAACAGCTTATGTCCTCAGTGATATTATCTGAAGAATCAGAAAATTACTTGATAAAGCTTTCTTGCTATCACCCTGTGGGACTCCATTAAATACTGGCAAATTTCTGTCACTACGGCAAAATATAAATTGCATTTCACCTCTTCACCCCTGAGATTCCTTGGCAGCTGAGATTTATTTGTTGGAAGTAGATTTTCTATTTGTTTTCAATTCGATTTACTGTTATGTGTTAGTAAATAGTTTCAGGAGATGGTTGTGTCTTTCCCTTTACAAAAGCTTGAATGATATTTATGTTTAATTTTAGTTAAAATGATTCAATCACTAAGGCTCAGTAGCAATAAAAGAAAAAAATGCAGTGATATCACTGCTGTTTTAATTTATATAGATATTTTATATTTATAAACAGATCATCTTAACAGGGTATAGTATGAAAACAATGTCTATCTCTTTTGCAGGCAAATGTACACAAGAAAGCAGTCTATGGATATGAAAGTGATGATTAAAGTCTGAGGAAGATAATGAGAGATTTTGTTGTTCGATGAATGCTGCAAATACCATTCTGTTAGTTACTGCAAATCTATTGCAGATTTCAACATGTTTTAGTTTCCCAATGGAGTTATGGGTCCCTGTAGAGTTTAAGTGTATTGGTAATAAACCTGGGTTTTTTAGTAGCCTTTCACAGACCCCTGAGAAGTAATTCACCAACCCCAGGGAGCTGTCTATAGTAACGTTGGAATAGGTTGATGTGTTCAGACACGCATGAACAATTTAGACTGTAAATACAAAAAAAGTGCCATCCTTTTACCCTGACTTCATACAACATTTGAAAAAAATAGTGAGTTGATCCATGATTATTTTCAAGTACCACTGCAATGAAAAGTAAAGTATTGTAATTATATGTAAATAATACATATGTTTGTGATATAATTGTATTTATAAAGACAATGGAGACCTCTAGAATCTCAGACCCAAGTCTATATGTGTATACAGATATGCAAATGCAAGAACAAGAGATTCTGTAATTGAGAGTTTTTAACTTTGCAGATACTATTTTTGTTTTCTTGGTACTATTACCAAGATTTAGAACTTGCATCTACTGGATCATTCTGAACTTTCTGATTATTTTGCTGCCTGTATTATAACACATATGCATGCTATCTAGGAAAATTATTTTATTCACTTTGTAAATATATCTTGATATCATCTAACGGAAAAGTGTTGTAGAGATGGAGAGCACAATATCTTTGTACCTTAAATAGTTTGTTGAAAAATAATGAAAGAAAGATGCAAGAAAGAACACATAATACCAAAGAACTTGCCAAAATTTTGTGAAAAATATGGTAGTGAATTGCTTTAGCCAGGCACAGAGAGGAACCTCAGTGTCTTTCTGTCTATGAGAAACATATTCAAGTCTAGCACAAATGGGTTTCTTGAGTCAGAATGTTTGAGCCAGCTCAACTATATAATGTGAAAGCAATTCATTTATACAGCAGTCCTTGAAGTAAAAGTAAATGGAAGAGAACTGTTAATTCTTGTCAGTATCAATTATGTTGAAAATACTACCATTTTCTCTTTCTAACTATGGGATTATGATCCATACTAAAGTATATGTTAGCTTAAGCTGAATGGGGAATTATTAGGCTTCATGTAAGTAGTCTATAAAATCAGCATTACTTTGTTACTGGAAGATTATGCAGTCTGATTAATGGAAAAGACCCAACTGGACTAAACACTGTATTTTATTGGCTTTTTAGTTAACAGCCTGCAGTGGACAGTCATCTGGACTACATTTGAAATTCAGCTGAATGGAACCTAGCTTAAGGAAAACCCACAGGCTAAAAAGTGAATATTACAAAGCAGAGCACAGAGCAGTTAGTGTGCTCAGCACCCACTGACTGTTTTAAAAATTAGTAAAAGAATGCCTGAAAATCAAAACAATCTGAAAATACATTTTCTGTCATTCAAACGTGGGTACATCAATCCCTCTGTGCTACAATATTTCTTTTCTGCGTAACAAGCTGGCATCTTCATCTGACATCTTCACCTGTGAGGTCAGCAAACATCTATGTGCCCTATTCCTATTCTGACAAGTTCTTCTAGCACAGGAAAATCTCTCATATGTTTTTCTAGAGGTCCAGACAAGCCCCAAAAGAGCTACCCAGCCTGCAGCTTCATTGGACCCTAAGAAACAGGATGAGAATATTATATGGAGCATAGTAGAAGATGGGGACTTGGTCACGGAATCAGGTAGTAATAAATCTGTAGTGCATTGAAACTATCTTACAGCATCAAGGAGATTTTTTTTTTGGTCAGCAAGTGTGTCAGATCTGTGTTGTAAGTTGCAAACCTGTGACCATTTGTTCTTGCCATTATTTCTCAGCTGGAGCCTCCCTAGCCAGGCTGATTTCACCTGCAGCTTCCCACACGGGCTCAACACCATTCTAGCTTTCTGACTCATAGTTCTCCTTAAACATATGAATGAGCTGAGATCCAGCCCAAGCACATCAGTATTGAGTAGTCCAGGCAGCTGACTAGTCATCTGTGTAATACTCCTAACTCTGTACATCCCACCCATCTTGTGCAGTTACGTACGGACTGTGGAACGTGCAGCATACGAGGCCAAAGAGCTCAACCAGCTGTGGACCATGCGGTCAAGAATGTCACATTCCTGCTTTTCCTCACAAGAGATCCTCTGTGTTTTTGAACAGTTCAGGGCCTTTCGAAAAGCAGTATGACGTGCAGAGCTGGATTCTTCCTTGCACAGCCTGAAACCTTTCATGGTTCTGCAGCCTGTGCACCTATAGCATTGTGAATGTACAACCAATTTTATTGCATCTTCAAAAGAAGAAAGGTTGTCCTGAATATTTTAGCAACCACACTTTCCTGCCTCCCAGCAATAAAGATGTAAAAGTTTAACTTCAGAATTACCTGCTTTGGATAATAACAACACTTTTTTCCAGGTCTGCTGGTTGTTTTTTTTTTTTTTCTTTGAAAAGGTTGTGCACATACTTTGGCAGTTTAGGTTTTGAATGACCTTGGCAAATGTTCATTTGTGGCAAACAGCCTGTTAACATGACAATAATGCTGACCTCGAACTAATTCCTCTCCAAGAATGCAAATTGCTGAAGTTCACATGGAAGTGAAAGAAACAATTCAGTTTTACATTGTTTTCAATTGCCTCACACCTGCTGTTGGGTCTAATAAGACGGATTAAAAACACAGTAAGATACAGCAGGAGAGATCTTAGGTCAGAGCTGTGAAAACAACCAATGTTTGTTTGTTTTGCATCAAAAAAATGATCATTTCCTCCACTGAAGACTGTTGATAAGTACCCCTGGGGTTTTTGGTTGTATTCCAGATGAAATTAATCTTTCTGCATGATGTCATATGAAGAAGTTAGTGTCCCTCATTGTTGACTTGTACTTAAAGGCTAATTGAATGTGGGCTGATTATTTTTTTTCAACTTTATTTTGTTAAGACAATTTATTAGATAAATATGCTAGAATTTCCTTACATTGCGTGTAGACTTTCATCATATTAGAAATAACCAAAGGTAAAAAATCCTCATGGCATTTCTTTTCTTTTCAAATGAACTGTCATAATCAAATATGAATACAAATTAAGCTACAGGTATCTTGTCAAACATTCTGTATCTATTGTATTCATAAGAATTGCTTTCCATACCTCAGAGGGTATGCATAGAACTAAACAAATACAGGACATTCATAGCAACAGAAAAATAGAGGGAAAGGCAGTGTGCTGAAAGAACAAATGCAAGTAACATGTACTGCCATATACTTCCCTTCCTCCAGGTCTTGACTCACAGAAGATGCTGATCCTGCCTCCATTTTTTTTCGTCTCCCAGAGGTTAAATGAACATTATTAAGGACATTACAAACTTACAAAAGCCTTGAAGATGAAGCGAGTTGTTCCTCTCTATTAAGAAATGGATATTTTAGGTCTGGGCAAGATCTGAAGATGTGTGGTCATGCAGTTCAGCATGTAACTACCACAGTTGTGAAAAAATGTACAATGTTCTTTGAATTATACTATTTTAGGCGCTGGTGTATGTTGATGGCTAATAAGAAGTGAGTCCCAAGGAACTGCAGCATTTTCATGCCTTACTCTTAGACTGCTGGAACCAGCTTCGTCTGCCTTAGTGCTTCTTTGATCTGTTGCTGGAGCACAAATGAGACTTTGCTTGATGATTTGAAGACTGAAGCTTTGTGTTGTTTTGAGGGAATTCTGAATAAAGCTACTCATGTATGCAGTGGGAATTGATAGCTAAAAGATAGGTCTTTCTACTCAATGAAATTCAGTACACTTGACTTTAGACCAGCAATGGAGAAATAGAAACATTCTGGGAGATTTCTTTGCTTTTTCTGCAAATATTAAATCACATTCTTAATGATTGTGTTGGTGGATTCTGGCTCCAGTTGCTGTCTTTTGGGAAGGACATAAACCATGAAAAACCATAAAACAAGAATTGCTTTTAAAAGTATTCTCACAACATGAATCTCAAACATAGGTAGAATTTTAAGAAAATACACTTTGCCTTCGTGGCATGTGCCACCACTTCAAATTTTCTTACAGAGTGAGTTTAGCATATGTTGATTTGATTAAAATTTTAGAGTTTGATAAATTTAAAACATCTCTTTTTCAATGAGGTTCAAATGTTATTTTACTTTTTGTAATATAACCAAATAATATTATAATAAGTGTAGCTAAAAAAAAAAAAGCAAAATTAAATAATATTTTCATCAAATTCATAAACAAAAATACTTTGTATGTGTTTTTCTGGATTCTTATTTTGACTCTTTTAGTCCAATTCTGAACAGAAAAACCAGTTTTTAACTATCAGATTTTCCCATGAAACAGAAATTCCATTTTCCAACTATTTCTATATTTATGTAAACTTATCCTTAGATTTCTGCTCAGATAATGGAATGGCATATGAAAATTTCATATAAGAATATCTGGGGAAATCATATATTCTTCAAGTTCAAAAAAATATCCTCAATTAATATGTTATGCACTGCAAATCATTTCCCCGCTGTTAGCGATGAAGTTGTTTGATGATGAGGTGGAAAAGAAAGTTTCTGAAGGTTTTCTTGCTTCTGCTGGATAAAGACAAACAGAGTACTAGCCCACTGGGGCTAGCACATGAAATAACCATAGAAATAAGCCTGGAAGTCATAGGGTCATTTATTTTAAATTATTTCCTTTGCCAGACTCTAAAGAAAGAAAAAAATGAAACTTACCTTCAATGGTGCCTTACCTCCAATGGTGGAGGAATGATCAAGTCTTTCCTAAAGCTGACATTTTTTTCATTGTGTAACAGTTTGAGAATTATATAGAGAAATGAGTGAAAAGTTTTAAATGGTGTGGACTGAATATTTCTTTATACTGACCTACACCAAGACTGAGACTATTGAAATTGATTAGTGAGGTATTTATCATTGATTAGAAGTGGGCCAATTTTTTTAGAAAGGCAGCTACATTAGCAGAGAATTACAAATCTCTTCCTTTAACTCCTATGCAATTTTCCATCTTTTCTGATATCACAACCATGCTGTGTCCCAGTGTTCACACAAGCAAGAATAAAATATTGGAAGCATGGTGGTCTCTGCAAGTGTAAATCTGTTTACATCCTTGAGAGCAGAAACTTTTACTAAAATCGCTTAAGGGTGTTCTGTGATTTTTAATGTAAATATACAGATAGTTAATTTTAGACATTTTAATATAAAACTATAAATAAAAAAAAAAAAACAGAAGTGCAAACAAATTTGTCTTTTTGAAGGTCATGTGTAAGGAATAAGATACCACTACACTTAGATATCACTAGCTGCATCTCATCCAGGTGGTGCCCCAGTTTAAGGGTCTCAGCCTGAGTCATTTAACTTTTTTAGGAAGCTTTAGGAAGTTCATTTGCAAGACATTGTAAACTCAAATGCTGTTGCTGAGGTACCAGATGATGTCTTCTTTAGTTTAGAAGTTGTATCGTTTAACGAGTGATTCATTTTGTCTGTTTGTTCACATCATTTAATTCAGTTGACCTCCAGCTTTTGGAAGAGATAAGGGGATTGGGGTTTCTCTTTGGAAATTCTGACTTGGATATGCTTATACTGTATAATTCTAGCAGCTGGTAGTTAAGCACATATTATATTATTCCCATGTGTTTAGTTGCTTTCATTCTTTCATCCAATTTTTAAGCTCAGGAAAGGCAATACTAATAACTTCTGACTCAGTGTGTTATTAAAATACTGCCTGTGTACCTTGTTTAAGCATGACTGAGGTGGTGTTTCTCTCTGCCTTTTAGAATTATGTAATTATGGAAATAAATTCCTTATTTAATGTATGAGACAATATCATGACATAATTGAAAGGTATAAAAGAACCAAAAGCCACAAGAATGTAACAACTGAGGATGTGATTCTAATCAGTAAATATCAGTGGTCTTTCACTTCACCAGTCAGAAATCTTTTCATTCATAGTTGCTTTTGCAGTTATATACACTGATAAATATTATAATTCTCAATCACATCTACCAATGAGTTAATGGTAATTTCAAAGGGTCACAACTGGTGGCAAATGGTATGGCTTTCATTTCTACTCATGTTGGTTGTAATTACTACTTTGACAAAAAATAAGTCTCGTCATTTTTTTCTTCAACAGTTTAAAAGTTAAATACAAATCAAATTTTCCTCTGCTCTTTCCCTTTAAACAGTAAGGTCTCCAGGCCAATGGACCTTTTATTCCTTACACGTTGTACAACATTTTCCCTAATAGAGTCTTCTAGTATGAATAACCTTACTGTGAATCCCTGGGCTGATATTCAGAATTTGGCTCTCTGGCCTCCTGCAGACAAACTTGGATTTGTTTCTTGTCTGTTTCCAAATTGGCTGATAACATTAGTGACCATCTGCAAAGACAGACACGTGGGGAAGAAAGGAAGCCCATGTTACATATTGCCTTTCAGCATATGGTAGCTTTACAGCAAATCCTTAAAGCATGTCTGAATAAGTACGGAACTTTCATTGTTACTAGCATCCACCTACTTTGGAATCATTACCTAAGAAAGTCCATTTTATAGATAACCTTGCTTTTCAGTGTGTGCCATCATCATAAACCAAGTCAGAAAAAAAGTCTCTAAAGTATTTATAAAGTCTTATATCTCAGTGTTTAGAAACCTGAAGGAACCCATTCGCTTCTGAAGGAACACATGCTGAAAGAAATAGAATTTCTTTGGTTTATTTTTCTCTGTGTGTTCTGTGTTGGTATTTGGGATTGGATCCAGCTGAGGATTGCATGTTCAACATAGCAGCATTTGTATACAGTATATAGAGAGAATCACGTGCCTCAAGTCATAAAGTAAAACAGGAATGAAAAATGCAAGAGTAACAAGTGGGCAAAAGTACAAAAGTAAGGAGAATTTTTCCCTTCCCTCACCTCTTCAGAGTGTATCAATTCTGGAGATTGTAGGGCAGGGTGAGTGTCCAAATCACGTCTGGGAAAGAAAGAATCTGAGCAGATGTTTCCTGCATCGCAGATGCTCCAGCCATGAGGCTATGGGGAAAAGGGGAGCCATTGCCATGTGATTAAGTATACCTTAAGTTTGCCAACTGGACCAGGCACAGAAAGTAAACTAGGCAAGACAACTCCTGGTTTGTGTCTCTATAAGCTCACTACAGAGAGAATTAGAGTTAGATGGAAACATTGTGAAAAAAAAAGATTTGAATAAAAAAGTGTTAATTTATTCAAGCCAGAATGGCTGGACTGTAATGTTAAAGGTTCAACTAACTTCTGCTGTCTCAGGCAAGTTTAGGAGCAAAAGCTTCTGATCTCCAGGCAAGTCAGGTGTTGTTCTGGGAACTTTTTAAGCTTTAGGTCTCCAGCCCTAACACAGTATGGTAAGGAGTTTCTGAGGTGTCATTAGGTGCTTATATCAGCAGTAGAGGCTAAGAGCCAGTTCCTTTGAGTAGCTATCCAGAATAATATTAGAGTTCAGAAATATCCGATAAAATTGTTGTGATGTAATCTGGTTCAAAATGAAGAGAGGAGAGGAGAGGAGAGGAGAGGAGAGGAGAGGAGAGGAGAGGAGAGGANNAAAAGAAAAGAAAAGAAAAGAAAAGAAAAGAAAAGAAAAGAAAAGAAAAGAAAAGAAAAGAAAAGAAAAGAAAAGAAAAGAAAAGAAAAGAAAAGACAATTTCCTGCAAACTGAAAAACCCACTTTTAACCTAAAATTTAGTTAAAACATGCTGCTTCCTTCTGTGTCCAGGATGTAGTTTTACATCAGTGTTTGGCCTGTGTTAAAAACCCAAATACCTTTTCTGTTATTAGTTTATTTTGATGTAAACTAGACATAAGGCAGAAAAAAAAGGGGGAAAAAAAAAAGGAAAAGAGTCAATCTTATGTGACTATCCATTTTTTTGGTGACCACCAGAAATTTCTGTATAAGCAGCGTCACTTGTTGACCCAATACATATTTAATGGAGACATAGTTGGCATTATGTTTTCCGAGAGTTCTGCGATGAGTAAATGCCTGTCAATCAGCCAAGTGACTGACACAGCTCTGGACTTCCTTCTGTGCCAACATCAGTCATTCAACCTGGGCAGCTCCCTGGGCACAGCTGACAGCATCTCTCAACAGAAAATCAAGCCTGGAGCTTGGGCCTCCATCCTTGTTATGCAGCTAATTTTATTTATTTTTTTTTTTTTTTCACTATGGAAATGGCTTACTTTGCTGTTAAGTCTGGTTTACTGCCGTCCTAGGAGGATGTATGGAAAATTCCTATGTATTCCCTCTGGAAATATATTACCAGTTTATTACAGCATTTCCTCACACACATTTTATTTTCTTAGACCCTCAGGGGGAGAATTGCCTTACACTGTTCTCAGGAATTTAAAAACTCAATTGGATCTGGACGTATTGTGTTCTAACACTAAGTTGATCTTTCATTTGATTGTCATTTGGTTTCTGGAAGCGATACATGGTCTCTGTTCTTATTCCCTGCTAAAATTTGGTGAATAAAACTAATGAAAAGTAACATAAGGATACTGACTACAGATTTCTGCAGCCCTTGACGAAAAATGTCAGACGATCTGGAAAGTGAAGAATAGTTAACTATGTATTTGACAGAGCCAAATCTGGACATTTTTCAATATAATGTGCTTAGGGCAAAGCAATGTACAAAAATCAAAATAACTGAAAACTGTTAATAAGGCAAAGCGTGATATCCCTCTTTTTGCCACAGAAAAATTATCTCTTTTATATTTCAAAAACTACTGAGCAATGTAAGGCCACTGTAAAAGACTTCTCAGGAGAATGGACACAAAAACTTTTAAAGAAACTCTTTCTGCAAGGCACATTTCATTGCATATTGCTTGTTATGACAGTTTCCACATTTAGAGAAAATAAATCATAAAGTCTGTGGGTGAGTAGTATCCTGCAACATGATGGGCAATTGGCTAGACTATTTAAATAACCAATTTAAGTAGGTCCTTTACCCAGACATTTCTAAATATATGCAAAATTCACCATGTCGCTCGGGGTAGGAATTCATCCTAACAGTAGCGCCAGCTGGCAAAACTCAGCTCCCACTGGCCCAGAACATGTTCCCAGTGATATAACTGCAATTCTGATCTGACTTCATTTCAGTGCATTGCTCCAGATTTGCAAGAGTTTAAATGAGTAACAGAAAAAAAAAAAAAAAAAAAANAAAAAAGCCATTCGAAGGCTTGATTGATTTATATGTAGCTTGAGGATCATCAGAAAATGAAAAATCTAACAGATGTTACACCCTTGGTGGGCATCATTATTGTGGTTTTTTAGGAGTGTGTTCAGCATCTGTTTCAGTGTTCAACTGGCATAGGGGTCAACGGTATAAGAAGGTTGACCATGTTCAGTCTATATGTCAAACTAAGTTGTATGGAGATCAGACAAAGTCTTCAGCCAAATTTCTATATTTTTTTTATTGTCTGAAATGAAAAAAGGGCTTTATAACGCAAAACGTCAGGCAACCTTAAGATCAGGCAGTGATGATAGTCTGCCAACTGTAATATTTTCAGATGAGCAGGCTTCGTTAATTCCCAGTAGGCTTCACTGAGGAGATGATTTGGGGGAGTCATTAAATTCTACTATCTTTCCAAAGTGAAACTGAAGGTTAATTAATTCTGCAAAAGAGGTTCATGATTATATCTTACAGAATATGAATAATTACCATACTAGTCTGTTTTTCTTGATTTGCACCAAGTGAATAAAATGATCTTCTACAAAAAATAAGGTACATTATTTTTCTAGTGATATAGTAGTATCCTTCAATAGTATTTATTTAGTGGATTTGGCTTACAAAATTTGGGAAGCTTTGAGATGCTAGAGTTAGACTGTTCATGTGTTTGTTGATCCAATGTCTCAGTATGAAATATATTTGATCTTATATCTATGAAACTTGTTTCTCTAGATAATTTATGTGATGATGCTCAGTCACAGATTGGTGAACTAGGTTGCATATGTATGCATTTGTCATGCTCTAGTGTGCTTGGTGCAGCTTCACTAAAGTAATGACCTCTACCATTTTTTCCAGAAAATAAAATATCTTTATCATTTATTCATCAAGAAGGATCTATTCTCCTACTAAAATACTGTTGGTTTCTATCAGGAAAAAGGTAAAAGAACACTTAAGAACACCATGAAGTGAATGTCTTCTTTTCTCAATACAAAAATATAATCCTACATCTACTAAAGCATGATTTTAAGTCTAGCTAAGATGTGTGAAAATTTGTTCATGATCATATTGGAAAAGCAATGAGGACAAAACTGGCTACACCAGACAGTCAGGTGTTGGATGGGTGTTCATTGTTACTTCTCATCACAGTGGGGAACAGCAAGGTTACAAACGCGAAAAACAGGTGGGTTCTCATCAATTTCAACAACTTTATAGTTAAGTCAAAGTGTATTCTAAATATCTAACTTGATAATTGTGATTCTTTTTAAAGGAAGATTTTCTACCTGGGGAGGATGCTTTAAACCCAGTGTGATACCCTCTGATGTCAGTGGAATTGAACCACACACTTTTAGTGCTATGCTGAATTGAGGTGAGCCCCTGGATAGCCTCATGCGCTGTCCTCAGCCTGGGTCTTTGCAAGTAGTCTCTGTCACACAAGTTCCAAGTGAACTTGCAGAACTCAGTTTCAGCATATTTTGAAGGAGACTGCAAAGGTTTTTGCATTTACAAGATATCAGCTACAACCTGATTCCCTCTAAAACATGAGATTTCGTATAATTGCATGTTTTCCTGCATCTGCTTGTCTGACATCTGAGATATGAGGGTGAGAAAGTGAACAGATAATCCTTAGATTTGCAGTGCTAATTAGTATATGACAAGATAAGACTAGCTGGTAAGTAGTTAGTATCTGCTGAGTCAAAGGGAAAGGCAATAATTTTGCTTTTTTTTCTCAGAGAAAGCAGGGGAATGCGTTTCCAATGTATTTTCAAGGAGTTTCAAGTTAGCAAATAATCACCATTATGGAACATTGTTCTCTAAAATTACAGTAGAGAGAGTACTGAAGTATGTAGTAATTGTTCTTACTTGTTGTGTAAATGGACGTTTTTACCTTATGCTGGACTTCTAAGATTTAGATCTTTCTCTCAGGTGCACTAATATCAAAAGACAAGTAATTTCTCTGGTATCAATAGTGTTTACACATGAATTTTGTGGTGCAATACATCTCATACTCAGGCTTGTGGCATTCACTTTTAAGCAATACCATTTTTCAGAGCAACCAGGTACAAATGTTTGACAATTTATTTAAATCGCCTTTTTAACAGACAATTATCCAGGTTTAAGGTAAGACCACCTCCCTGTGTTTGTATCATTTTCAATTCCTTGAGTGCTTAAGGAATACACCCTTACCAAGAGGCATATTTTGTAGTTTTCAATGGTGACTGTGACAAATGCTGAGAGAGGGAACCCTTTAATCACAAAAGAAATTGACTGTGCTCAGTAAGTCCATTAAGATATTTTTTGCATTCCCAGATGGTCTCTTGGAATAACCAGTCTTAATTACAGCCTTTTTAGAAATAATGAAAAATAATAGTGTTACTTTTCAAAGTACCCTGGCAGATTGAGATTAGCTATTTTGGGGTGTAGATAATTCACCCTTTGGATCTGAGAGAACAAAAATGTTTGCAGTATAGGTTTAAGAACCCTAGAATCCACAGCCTAAAAAATGAGTTTTAAGGTTCAGAATAGCCACTTCTTAGTACAGCAAACTACAGAACAGCTGAGAGACAGAAGTACGTGGTGCTGCCTTCAACAGCACATGATCTTGCAGGATCAGGGCTAGGAAACCTACTGGAATCAGTCTAAATTTTTCCTGTGATCTCCCTGGCCTTTCATACTGGCATGAAGGCCCCAATCCTAAAGATGTTTACAATTGCACTTCATTTTAAATGGATGAGGCCTGTGCATATCCACTGAAAATGTTCAGCTTATCTGCTCAGAGAAAACTTCTTTGTTCAACGCCTTAAGGTACTTCAGTCCCAATACAAGTTTTAGCCCACTGTAACAGCATTTGAAACCCTGTTCTCTGTCACCTGGTCCCACTCCTAATCTCTGTTCTTGGCCTTTCTTTAGCACAAAATCTTCCTGGAAATAAGCTTGGGTTCCCTATGGCACAGTGAACTTTTGCATGTTTTCTGTTAACACTGCTATGAACAAACACTCTCTTTCTTTTTCATTGGCTTTACCCAACCAGGATTTTGGTGTTCATGATTTGAAGTGTCAGCTTGTAAAATTCACAGATAGAAGTTATCTGCCTCCTTCCTTCTTTAAAGTAAAAATCCACAATTGATTGGAAGCAATTTTGCTCTTGTAAGTGTTTTTATGGCTGATTGATTGCAGGACAAAAGAGGAAACATAGAAGTTGCCTACTTGAGGTATCTTGAGAGAAAGGTAGCTGCTCCTTTTGTTGTTCTTTTTTTGCACATCACTCACTGCTCTTAAGTGAGCTATAAAATGATGATACAATTATGAACAACAGTAATACAATCAAGCTGAAACGTTTCTCAAGGGCGGCTCTGCGTTAAAGGTGGGGCTCCCCGCTGTTTGAAGCTCTGTACAAGGTCTTCTCCACTTCGGGCAGTTATTGTTAGAAATGTTAACTGAGATTTTGCTCCAGCTGAAAAACGCTGTGTAGGCAGATCCGCCGTAGGAGTGCGAGCCTGGGCCTTCCTTTATAGTTGAAAACAGATTGGAAGAGGAAAGGAACATTTCTTCCTGTGGACCCGCTCTGCCCTCCTGGCAGGAAGCTCTTTGCAGCTGCGCTGCTGGCCACCTGTGACAGCAGCGCTCAATAGCTGGATATCCTGTTGTACGGCTCGGCTTCTCAGCTGTCCAGGGCAGCTATGTGGAAAGTAAATTGTGACTTTCCAGGGTTTTAAGCATGCCAAGATCAGGTATGAAAAAAAAAAAAGACACTGGAACTCGCCGAATCCCAAATCTTTTTGGCATGCTGCAAATTAGCGCACTTGGTTTCCAAGACATGCTCGCGTGTGTGCGTGCTTGCATGTGTGTAAGAGCAAGAGACAAAGGTGTTTTATGGCGGCTATGGTTTCAGATCCTCAGCAAGCTACTGAGGAGCTAACAGCTAGGGGAAAGCAACCGAAATGAGTAAACATCAAAACTAGCTACAAAATTCCGGTGTTCAGATGGAAAATCCAAATTGGTTCAAATAAGAACGTCTACGAAGGAACCTCAGTTTTGGCGCTTTTCCACTCCTTTGCACAGGGAAAGTAGAATCGGAGCATGTGATTTCCTCTCCCAGAGACGCAGGACAGAGGCAGAATGGGGATTTTAAAACAAAGTCTGGAAAACCTTTCTAAGCATGAATCACATTTTTAGATCTTGGTAGATGTTTTTCTTAAGGACTTTACACGGGTGAAGGCATTCTACATAACCCAGGACCTAAACTTTTGCCTGAAAGGAAGAGGAGGGAACAGATTTACTTCGTGATATTGAACTTTTTGGATAAATAATTTGTAGTGGTTTTCTTTGAAGCACTGAGTCTTGCCTTGCAAGTAAGAGACAGGCTATCTTGCTTGTGTCTTTTGTAGTCTAATAACTCTTATACTTTTATGGTAAGTTAAATAAACCATAGGATTCCTGGGAATTTGAAAGCTGAATGGATGGGCAGACTGTCACTTATCCTTAGACTTAATTCCATCTGACAACTAAACAAGCATGGTCTAGTAATACACCACTGTACCAAAGATGTGTTCACATTTTTTACAGGAAGTTCCTTGACACTGAATTTTAGTGACTCTTGTTATCTTAATCTTTCAGATCTTTTTGAAAGCCCTTCCAGAAATAAATTTATTTAAATGAATTATCTAAACATCAAATGTAAAAGTAAAGCTAGGAGAGAAACATGTTTGTATGATCACTTACAATGCCTGTGTTTTGGGGTGTTTACTTTACGACTTTAGACATACAAAATTAGCTTCCTTAAATGCATTTATTGTTATATACTGATGAAACTGCAGCAAATGCACACATACAGTTTTTCCATGATTCTGCATATGTGAAATGCTAACTATGAGATTGTTGTGTGTCACTGAGGTTAACAAACCGTCATCAAGAACTTAACATGAATTTAAGAAAAAAACCACAGTTTTCAAGAACTAATAGCTCCAATATCAGGGCCTACAACTCACAATACAGTAATGTAATGAGATATGCCATTGTACCAGACCTTTCCTTCAAGGCCGGTTTAACAGTTGTAGGTGCTCAGTCCCAGGTTAGTGTGTCTGAGTGTGAGAGAGAAGTGACATACATAAAAACTTATTTATTAAAGCAGAATGAAACAAAGCTCACATGTAGTAGATGTGCTCAGAGATCAAGGCACCCAGAAAAGTGTAGGCTCAGTGTCCTCCTACAAGAGCTTCAGAGCAGTGAGCATAGAAATTAGCTCTTTGTGGAGCCCACCTTTGTCAATGACTTAAGACTAGGAATATTCTTTTTGAATAATGGAAGGACATCAAAGAAACTGCTCACACTGCAATTTGTCTCTCTAAGGGAAACAATCTCTGAGATCCACCAAACCAGCCAAGTGATTGAATGTGAAAGAAGAAGGAATAGTATATCTGAATAATTTGTTATCAAAAGAAATCTTGAACCTAACTGCTAACTTAGAAAATTTAACACTGAGTGGTCAATCCTTTGCCTTGTCCCTCTTTCACAAACCCCAAATTAACCAAAAATAGACCAGCCAATCCTAGTGGAACACCTCTGAATTCACTGGACTTAGGCTGGATTTGCATTTGGCTACACAAGTGACAGCTAAAACAAAAGAGCTAGGAGGTATCTCTAACATAATTTCATTAAAAAATTCAGATGAACTTTCATGGAAAATGTTGTGTGGTATTCCCACAGTCCCATTTGGCCTGCTTCACTTAGTGCAGTAAAGTAAAACTAAATCTTGTTTTAAGAAACCACTGTCTTCTGCTATAATATGAGAAATATTAATTTGTCTAATGTATATTAAAGAATACTATTAATCAAAAAAATCTGATGTCTAGATTTTTTCCAGATGAGCAAACACTAGACTGGGATTTCTCAGCATTGACGGTCTCCCCTGTTAATTTCATTGAGAATGCCTTTGTTTTATTTGCAGGAACTCATCTTTCTCCCTATGAGTATGTAAAAGGTCATATGTTTCCACAGTGTCTCTGCCAAACACAGTCAAAAGAAAAGGTCTTTTGAAGCATGACACACTCACGTTCAAGTGCTCTGGTGCTTCAGAAGACTGCTTATTTTGTTGCTCCTTTTCTCCTTTCTTATTTGTTATTAAAGTTAAAGTAAAATGTATAATCTTAGACCTGTTGATTCACTTGTCCTTTTCCTGAGAAAACCTATTTTCTTCTTTGAAGAGAGAGCCCTGAGTGCTAAGTCTTCCCTGGTAACATGTGTGAAGCCCAGCTTTGCTGTGAACTTTACCTAGGCTTTAGGACCGTCACTTTTACAAGCATTACAGCTGATAAGAATAATTGCGACCCCTATGTCTGATTACAGTATATCCAAGAAAACAGGAGATCAGTCCGAAATAATGATAAAATACTCAGGGAAAACCACAGGTTAAAAGTAGAGATATCATTATTGTACGTGCACTGGTAATTAGGAACTACAATGCAAGGAACCCCTGGGGAATATGCTAGCCTTTTACTGTTTATTAATGCATTTGCTACTATTAATATTTTGTATTACTTAGCTAATTGTGTGTCAAAATGTCTCAGAAGAGTATCCTACTGCATAGATTGAAGCTTTGTCCTTCATAGAAAGATACATCAATGCTCCAGAGTTCCCTTCGATGCCAAAGTAGCGCTCATTATCACTTTTTTCCCCAAATTGGTCAGACAGCTGGATCATTTACTGCATTTTTTTTTCCTACGTATTAAAGTTGACAAGGTCCAGGCATAATGGTATTTCAGTTTGGAAGAAACTTGGTTCTTAAACTACCATAAGTGTTTTATTCCGAGCCAAATGCTCTGTAGAAAATTTCACAGGTTGAGAAAAAAAAATAGGTCAGATTTGTTTCTTTGAACAAATGCTGCAGTAGTAGCAGACACACACAGACACAAAGATAAAATACATCTCATAAAGACCATGGTTTTCAAAATCACTGAAATGCATAAAAGCAGATTTCCCTTCTCAATAACCAGAGGTTCCAGTCTTGCTGTAAAAATTGCTATGTGGTATTCCTGCTAAGCAAGAGGGCAGAGAGTTATCACACAGTCCATTACGGCTCCCACAATTCCACCCCATGAATTCAGTTAGGAAAAATAATTGGAGACCTAGAGTATTATTCGAGGGGCAGACTGAGGTTAGGCTGTGGGAGAGGAACTCTGACTGCATGGTGCTTGCAGCAGAGCAAAGGATAATTCAAAATACTAATGCAAGACAAAACCTGTTCCTTGTATGAGCATGTGAGCAAAGCCTGGTAGCAGTAGAGCCCACAGAAAGATTCACCATGCAGCTACAGGGTAGGTGTGAAGAAGTTATCCCTTTCTGGTGAACCCGTGGCTTTTTGTTTTAGTTTCATGAAGCTTTCTCCCCTAGTCTGAGCACGCATCCCGAGGGACCATTTTCCAAGGAGGCCCTTGGAATCCAAGTAGTCACTTCACTCCTCACAATCTGGCATGCAAGTTATGAGTAACAAGAATAATAGCAAAAAAGATTGAAACTTGGCTATCTTGATATGGACATCAGTTAAGAGAATATACTTTACAGCAGTATTAGCCTTTTATAATATATACTGGGACTGGAACTGAAATAAATCCCCCTAGCATCACAAATTTTCTATTTTAGTTAATGTGTAGTTGTATTGATGTCCGGCAAAACATTTAAAACATGTATGTTTCCTATATCTCCTGACATGTCTATTCAAGGACTGTCCACTGAGTCTATCAGTTTTTCATTGCCCTTTCTCTAGAATCAGTCTTAGGCCCCTATGACCTGGGAGAGACAGAAAATACATGCAGAATAGAAAAATACATGTAGATCTCAGGTTTAATTAGAATGCAGTTTTCTAGACTTTTTCTGGTATTTGTGTCACTGTTAGTGGGAAAAGACAAGTATAGCTTTCCCATTGGGATTGGAAGAAGGGAGGGGGCTGAAAACAAGACATTTATTTCCGGAAATTTTGAAGGTTTCAAAATCCATTTTCATTCCTCAGTGGGATGAAAATGAGCCATGTTCATATTTACATAGAGAAAAAAAACTTGAGAAAGGGCAAGAAGAGTCAAAAAAGGGTTGATAAACACATACATCTGGTCCTGCTATGACTGGAGCAATCATCTTAACCACCAGATTGCCAGTTGTTTTATTCATTTCTAGACTGAGACTCTTTTCCTTCATAGGAATAATCTAGTATTTGTTACCCTATGGCACAGAATAGCTATTTTCAAAGAAACTCTCAGGTGTAAAACCTGTTTTCATTAGTATTGCAACATGGTGCCAGGAAATCACAGAAGGACTCTCTTACATCAGCCTTTTCTGCCCCTTGCTAGCTCTTCCCACCTTCTCGGTTTAGTAAAGTATTCATCTGCCTTTTCCAAGCACTGTCAGTGGGTTTCCCACAGAGTATTTTATGCCAGATCTGCCAAAAATGGACTGGAAACTGCACTCTCTTTGAGCTCAGAACCTTAAGCAGTACTGTTCTGTAGGTAATGAGGGTTTGGGATAGAGAGGGAAAATATAAAAGCAGGCAGCTTTGTTTTCCTGCTCTTCCTTGTAAACAGGCTTGATGAAATATCTATTGAGTCCAGGCCCAAAAATCTCTTTAATTTTAGATTTCATGGTTGTTTAGTTTAAGGTGAAAGGCCCCCCAACTTCGACAAATTATGATATTTTTTCATCATTTTACAAACAAAATAATAATCATAAAACCCCACAAAAGAACAACCAATTTTGCTGAAGCTCTGCGCCAAAATTTAAATATACCTGTCATGAGACTTCACATCTGCTGAGGAAAGCTAGCAGAAAAGCTCTATCCTACTTAAAGTCTCAGACGTACATATGCAGTTATGAGACTTTCACCCAATACAAAATCAATAATTTATAGGAGAAATCCTGCATGTGTCTCCTAACTACCAAATAATAGATGAAAACTGACAGATAAAAGCCCAACTTCAACAACATCTCAGAGAAAGATACCATGTACATGCAGGGCATCAGTTAAATCTGTTCTCCTGAATATGTACTATGCGATGATTGGAGCTGGAAGAAAAGCTCAGCTGAAGGAAAAAAAAAAATTAATCTTTAACTCTGGGTTGCAATAAATTAGGTTAGTTGGTCTCCAGATAACAGGACAAGAAGGTCACAGGACGATTTAAGAGGCATTCATGCTTCTTTCTTCCAACTTCATTTAAGATCACATTGAAAACCTACAGGGGATGTTACCAATAAAATGTCTGGACCACTCTGCAGTCTGAAATGTAAGATTCATGTGGTTACAGAGAGAGCTAGCAAGCAAGCAAGCAGGAACCTGTTTCCTGCTGCCTGGTGTAAAGGGCACTCTCCCGGGACTGCATCCTGATCCCCGTTCCCAAGGATTTTTCATTAAGCAGTCTTTGAGTAAAATGCATAAGCAACATTCAGAGCAGAGTCCAAATGCCAAGCTCCCCATTTTCAAACGTACCTCCTTAACCAGAGACTGCAGTGCTGTACATTCAGTCTTGGGCCCTCACAATTCTTTCATTACTGACTGCACATTGTCCTACCTTCAGCAGCAAAGGTGGAGACCCCCACTTTCTCACCTCTGCCATCACCTAGGATGTGGTGTATCCTCCTGAGAAATATGAATGTGGACCTCTTCAGGCTCTGGAGGAAGCTGAATCGCCACTTGTTGCATTAGTGCTCTGACCACTGAGTGACTATGAAAATGTCAGCCTTTCTCTGACAGCTGTGGTTTCACATGAAAGAGACCATAACTGTTGCAAAGGCCAGTAGAAAAGGACCTGGAGGTGTTGATTGACAGCCGGCTGAACATGAGCCAGCAGTGTGCCCAGGTGGCCAAGAAAGCCAACAGCATCCTGGCCTGCATCAGGAATAGTGTAGCCAGCAGGGCTAGAGAAGTGATTGTCCCACTGTACTCGGCACTGGTGAGGCCACATCTTGAGTACTGTGTTCAGTTTTGTGCACCACAGTATAAGGAGGACATTGAGGTGCTGGAGAGGGTCCAGAGAAGGGCAACGAAGCTGGTGAAGGGTCTTGAGAATAAGTCTTATGAGGAGCAGCTGAGGCACTTGGGGTTGTTTAGTGTGAAGAAAAGAAGGCTAAGGGGATACCTTATTGCTCTGTACAACTACCTGAAAGGAGGTTTTAGACAGGTGGGCGTTGGTCTTTCCTCACAAGTTACAACCAACAGGACAAGATGAAATGGCATCAAGTTGTACCACGGGAGGTTTAGGTTAAACATTAGAAAAACTTCTACACCGAAAAGATTATCAAAGACTGGAACAGGCTGCCCAGGGAAGTGGTTGAATCGCCATCCTTGGATATATTTAAAAGCCATCTAGATATGGTGCTCAGGGACATGGTTTAGAAGTGGGCCTAGTGGAGTTAGATAACGGTTGGACTTGATGATCTTAAAGGTCTTTTCCAACCACAACAATTCTATGATTCTATGACTCTACTTGATGGTGAATTGTGCTGGCATTGTGTATCAGCATATTTTCCCAGATGGGGTGCCTCAAATGCTGAAGTATTTCTAGCTCAAAGTATGCAGCTAGAATGAAGGATGAACCAGGAATACATGCACCTACCAGGCTCCCAAACCAAGATATACTATACTTGGCCCTTGTGGCCCCTGAGGTGTTGTTTCTGGGAGCCATTCCCCCTAGATCCCGCAAATAGGGCTGCGTGACTTTTTAATGATCCTATTCAAACCCAGGCATCTGACCTGAATCTGGAGCTGTAAAATGAACAGTCTGTCTGGTCTACTTTTAGGGGGCCTGAGTACCCAGGTGATGTTTTTAATGATTCTCTTTCTGGAATTAGAAAACAAACTTTCCTTTAAGTGAGATTTGCCACAGTTCCTTAGGACACCAGAAGCCCACAGACAGTGGTTTATTATATGAACCAAAGGAAGATACAAAACATTTTGGAAATTTGCTTTAGTTTGCACTCTTCTATGGAATTTCCTTTAACAGTCGCAATTCAAAAAGAAACGTTATCAAGCACTTGAAGTACCTAAGCTTTCCTCTGCACCTCCTGAATTTGATACTCTATTTGGATCATGTTGGCGTCATGTTTTCAAACAGCTTATATTCTGTTTGACAAGTCAATTTTTAGCAGACAAGGAAGCAGTCAATAAGCTTCTCTGTCAGGTCACCCCTTGCTCTCTGTCTGCTGTCCATGGAAAGAGTTCCACATGTCTTCCCAACTCTCTGTCTTCTGACCTCTCCATCTCACTGTGTACGAAGCGAAACATGTCCTTAGTCCAATGCACAGATCTTTTTTTTTTTTTTTCACAGATAGTGAAGTTCCGTTCAGGATTTATACTAACATTTTCTTAGAAGATGCATGATTTTGTTTTGTTTTCCTAATCAGATGACATTAATATTTTACCTCTGCATATCCCTATTTTTCAGTGTTTTTTGTTTCCCTTGAATCACTCTGAATTCCTGGGAATATGATCACCCACAACAATTGAAGACAATTGTTATGTGTTTCCTGAGTCTACGTCAGACTTTATTAGTACACAGTGGGGCTGATACTCATCTTCCTTCTAGCTGAGGGCTAGGAACCCACACAAGATTAGTGGGTTCTCCAGCATTTGGTATTTGCCAATAAATAGCTAGATTTCACAGCTGCTTGTGACCATCTGCTTTGGAAAATATCAGTATCTTAGCTGAAATTGTACCTAAAAGAGGAAGCCTGTTCATTTAGAACAAAGGTTATTTAAAAAAAAAAAAAAAAATATTCAATGTTGAAAACCCATAATGTAGAAAAAGTTCTGGAAAACCAAGGCCTGAATTCCACAGTTGTGCACTACTGTCCTACAACTGATAATAGAATCGAAAAGAAAATAATACAAATATTTCTCCTCTCTACTCATCATACTTCAGAGGCCACCAACACCAACTACTACTAAGAGAGCCCTGCAATTCTGCAGTTTACTACAACATAATAGAAAATACAGGTAACTGCATTAAGCCCACCAAAAATCTCCTATTTGTAGCAAGATCTCTAATAATGAAACTCATACCCACTGTGAGTGGCAACAAGATGCTGGAATGTGGCATGGAGGTTGTATTTCATTTTCTCTTGGTAACAGCTTTTAGATCCTACTTCTTGTACTACTCGGGGCCTTTAGCATTAATCTAGATGGAATACTTTTATTGTCAGAGTAGACCAATTGTATGGACCAGTTTCTTCTCCGTGAGGCTTTTGAGGCAAATAGCAAAATCTGGTTATCAACTTAAAAAAGACAAGCTAAAAATCAGGCTACACAATTCACGCTTACCTTCAGAAATAAACAAATTCAGCTCATGTTTAGAAAAGAAAAGACTATTCAACACTCAGTGCCTTTTGTTGGAAACCACGCCACTTATTTGAATTTAGGAATGCAACTTTAGGAATCCTATTTTTTTTAAGTGTTTGCTGGTGTGTTTTGCAGAACAGTTCATCTGTTTTGTTTCTGTGAGCAATGAGCTCATCTGTTCATAGCCTTTACATAAACATGTGGGTTTGGAAATAAACAAATGCTATTCACTAAAAGAATACACATCAACACAAGCACCTTCTTCTATGTCAGCCATATCTCAGCTGATTGTACGGAATTAAGTCAATTTAAGTGTATTTAACTGAGCTATATTTAAGATTTACAAGGAACTGCATCGAGACAATAACCGTATGAGCAATAGTGCCTATTGAGATCACAGTTTAATTGTCTCAAGCCTCTCAAACATAGGGGGCACCACGGGGAAAGACAATTTTATTTGCCTTTGCTTCAGAGAGGATGAACAGCTGAACTGTGTTACCCCAGAGGTAGAATACTAACAATATTTCCCAGTGGCTTAGTCTGCTTCGTAGACTTTAATCCAAAGAATTGATAATAACTTCAAGACCACTGAAAGCTACACAAGGTTTTGTATCCATGAATTACAGGTGTTTTAAAAGTTGCTTATATTAAGGCACCTAATCTTGAGAGAGAAAGTCTTTTTTTGCTGTTTATTGAGTTTGCAACATATTCAAGAAATGTTATTTTAAAGGTGCTAAGCTGTGCTTCTGTTAGATGTGCACTGCCATTTCAGAGATATAAGTAAACTCAGTTTAGCTAACTTATTTTTAAAACGTGTCTTTTACCCTATTGCAGATAGATGTACCATTCCTGTTGGCAGCGCCTTTAGAGGTTTTCACTCCATGGCAAAGGGAAGAGCCTGAGTAAGGACTGCTCATCCATTCCTCCTCCTTTCTGACTCACCTATTGATTCCAATCATCATCTTCTTTGCTTCCTCCTCAGTAGCACAGACATAAATTCAGTGAGATATTACCTGGGCTAAAAAAAAGTTTTTTCTTCAACTTATTCTTCATACTTATTATTGCACTGTGGGACAGAAATGAAACTGAGGAGCAGAGAGTCCTTAATGCAGCATTGCCACTAAAATGCTTCACACCGTGGGACCAGAGCTCAGAAGTGTAGGTCCACGTGGCATCAAAGCCGTCTGAAGAAGATATTTTCCCCCTGATCTTAGCTGTCTACTTCTACCCTTTGCCACAAATTAATGTCCCTCTTTTACACTGATGCAGCCTCCTCTCCTCTTTTTTTTTTTTTAACACTTTTCTTGAAATGTCATTGACACAATGAAGAAGGTAGAAAACTAGATGAGGAGTAGTCTGAAAAATAACACGTAGTTGGACAGATAGGGAGTATTTCACTCCATATAGGCAGTAAGAGCACACAGCGCTCTCATCCACTCACAATACCCTTCCTGTCTCCTGGGCCTTGACACCAGTGGTGTCACCCCAACAAGTCAGTGACTGCATTAGAGACAGAAGTCTAATACTTGTCCTGATCTGATATGCTGAATTCCCTATCTGTCCTGTCTGCTCCGTAGGGGTTTGGCCACAGCTGTTGGAATTGCACCTGAATTTTCAGAGGATTATTTCTAATAACAACCTGTGTACTTTAACTGTACAACCAGTTTTTGGGCAATAAAGTTATTGGAGAACTTTTATCATACTGTTTTTTGCCGTGAACTTAACTTGACTTGGATTCAGTTCACTCAGGCAATTTATAAGCAGACTGTTGAAATTATTCGCTATGCCAAAAAGATTATTCCCCTTTTTCAACATGGTTGCTTTAGCAAAGTCCATTTAAGTGAAAACAAAACAAAGCAAAACAAAAGAAAAGAAAAATGGTGGGTTTTAATGAAATATACAGGGACTAACACCTTCTACTCTTAATTGAAGTTAGATGTGTCGAAAAAGAATTCATCCACCAAATGCCTTATGCAGACATTATTTAACTACAAGTGAGCTGTGCTTCTTTTTTAATTTAGACTGAAGTTTTTAAATACTTTTTTTTACTAGATATTGATACATCTGTAAAATTTCCTTTGCTTCTGAAATATTATTTTATTGAAAAGACGAGAGACCATTTCTAATGGATGGGTGGAGAACTTGAGAATTACTTTTTTCTTGTGTTTTATAAGGAAAATACTTTTCTGACTAGCTAGAGCTTCTGTGATGACTTCCTAATTATATTTCATTTTGTTGCATGAAGCAGTCTGAGAAAACTTTACTCTTTTAACTGCTATAAAAAATTAGAAAAATAAAAAATGTATTTTTATCAGTCACCACAACCAATCAGTCTCTTCCAAAGAAATAAAGACATCACACTGCCTTTAAAAATTGGCTGTAAAAGTGCCATCTTCTAATTCAAGAGCTCTATCCTTTGCATATAATAAAACTGTGTATTTAGAATTGTATCTGCTTAGGATTATTAGCTGACAGAAACAAATTTACTGTCTTGTTAAAACCTTTTAGCACAGCAGAAAGAGCATAACAGAGCTGTAGTCTTTTCCATCTTGTATGGCAACAACTGGCTTGTTTACAAAATTTTGAGCAATTACGTGCTGAGGAAGTCCACTTAAGACAACTGCATTTACTTTGCTGTTGGAGAGATGAAGTGTTTTGGGCTGTGTTTTTTTTTTTCTTTCAACTGTAAGTGGATGATTAAGCATTAGAAAACAAGAGTTCGACTTGACTTTCAGATTCTCAGATCTGAATTTGCAGCACTAGCAGTTTACTGCATTACCTTGTAGCTTGTTCCAATTGAAGGAAAATAACCACAGGCAGGTCTGCATTATAAAATATTGCCAGTATAAATTTTTGGCTTGCATTTGTGACCAAAATTTCACTGCTAAAGTCTTTTTTTAAGCACAAATTTGCACTGGAAATGCAGTTCATTTCACAATATGACTGAGGTCATTTAGGAAAACGTCTTAACACTACTGTCAAAAAGAAACCCTTTGCAGGATTTTGCTAGTGTAACTTTGCAGAAAAGTCACAGTGGTATAGACGAACAAGAGCCAATAAACAAGAACTTCCCAAGAGCAAATCTTTCATGGGCACTTCCTATAGTACTGTGATACTATAAAGGGTTCTTCTTTACTTTGGGTAATGAAGAAGACTTATATGGTGTGTGATACGCAGTTCAAGCAAAGTTGGTCAACATGAAACTTATGAGTCTTGAGACTTGGTAGACGTAGACTGTGAAAACGATGGTTCAAAATTTGGTCTCGTCAAATCTGGCATACAAGTAATCCCTGGCTTCTTCCAGTCACTTTCAGTCTTCAAGAAGCAAACAAACAAAAAATCACCGACTCCAGGCAAGTCAACAAAAATATGGGGTAGTCTCAGCTTCCTCTGGATGTTAACCTTTGTCGACTGATAGCCCTTTCTCTCTCTTTTTGCAGCCAGAAAAGCCCTTTTCTCTAGTTTGCCTATGAATAAACTCAGCACAGCTGTGCCAGCCATGCTCCAGCGCACGTCTCAGCAGCGAGGGCCAGGCAGCTGCGGTCTCTCCCCGAAGAAGGCTGGCCATTTGGCTAGGAGCTTTGGAAGGGGGTATATAGACCGCATCATGGAGAAAAATGCCAGCCACATGTGATGGCTAGGAAAACCAGTCTGGAAAGAGAATTAAGAGTACACAACCTAACAATGATTCCTTTAATGCTCTGTGGATTGGTAATGTTTTTTGAACAAAGTAGAAGAGAATAGCCTAGAGTGCCTGTGGAGGGGGAGGAGGAGGAGACAATGCCCTTATTGTCTTTTAACAAAAACAATTCTGAAGTGTACCTTAGCAAAACTCATGGCTTGAAATCTTTTTTCTTTCCAGTTCAGGCCTGATGCGCAGCGTGTTACCCCAGTGTTCCCCCATCCTTAATTGCATGTACACCCAAAGACTATTGTGTTCAGCACATTTTATTACTGAAAGGAGAAAAAATCATTGAATGTTTGAAAAGCTGATTGACAAGGATTTTTTTTTTCCCCTGAACTTTTAAATGCTTTCAGCAGTGCTTCCTTATACTCTTAGACAATGCCACTGACCCTTTTACAAATCACTGTACACACTGAAGAGTGAAACTTTATACACAGTTAAAATGAAGCTTTTTGGCCAGGTTTTGACAGCTGTTATTCTAAAACAATGTTTTGGCTCTGATCAAAAATATGACTTTATTTCCTTTTGGGTTTCTACCAGAAGCCATATGACTCTGTTTGATAGATGTGGAGGAGGGGTGGGAGCAAGAGACCAAGAAGCTCTTTCAGCTGCTTTCCCAGTAGAGCTCAGACTGCAAAAGGAAATGATGAAGGAATCTCATTTATCCAAGGTGTTGGGTGTATGGTAGGTGGTCCCTGAGATACTGTCTGAAGAGAGGTGAAAATCATGCATCACGCATTTATTATCAAAGGTGAGGACCTGAACTGCAAGATCTGGAGATGAGACTGCACTTTGAATTTTGCTCTTCTCTGTGAAAAATAAAAGGGGCAGTAATTATATTGCTTTGAGAGTCAGAAGTTGAACCACCATTAGATTCATGGAAACACCAGGTGGAGCTAAGGTAGGTTGGGGGCAACCTGTGCCCCCACCCGCACACTGCATTACTTACTGAAGTATTTAACTTACCTTAGTGGGGCCTCAGCTTGGCTTTTGACCACAGGCAATTGCTGTAGTTGCTGTTGCCAAAACATATTTTGGTTAGAGATCGTATGAGTGTAAGAGGTGGTCCAAACACGTCCACACTGGGCAGGCTGAGCCGATGCTGCCTGAGTCTGTAAGAGCTCTGAAACGCAGCAGCGTCCGAAAGGAGATGCAAGCTGAGGGGGCCTCTGAAAGCCTGCCAGGTCTCACCAGAAAACCATTACTGGCTGCAGCAGGTGGAAACTGAGGAGTATAGAAATTATTTCTGTGGGGATTAAAATAGGATATGTAAGTACTAGTGTTGGTTGGGATTTCCAGAGGTACAAGGAAATGAAGTCTAGTGTCTATTATGTTATTACATGCACTAGACAGCACAGGGTTGAAATTCCCTTTTAAAGGACACTTTTAAATATTGAGCAAAAAGCTTTCAGTTGAAGCTTTTGGCTGAATCTTTTTGAGACCAAACCCCACCAAGCTTTGTTGAGTTTATCACAGCGGCACTAGTAATCAGACTAGCTAGCTGAATTCTCTCCATCTCCTGCAAATACTGCAGAGGGGAATATTGTTACAGCAGATTTACTTTAGGCATTTTCCACTGTCCTTTCCCCAAAATATGTCTGTCCTGAAATTCTCTGCATCTAGGATGAACAAATAAATTCTGGTTGTAGGACTTGGAATGTGTGTAAACACACGTTCTTAGAAAATGTAGTGGAAAGAGGAAATAATCTGTTAGTTTCTCTGCAGTAGGATGCCAGCAAGGAAAGACTACTTTAAAAAACAGTGTATGTTTATGGTGTTTGGCGTGTGTGTATATGTCAATATATGGATTTCTAGGTTGAAAACCGGATTTTAGGAGTTGTTATCTTTTGCAAGTCATAATAAATATAAATAATTGAAAACTGTGGACAGAGGGGATATGTGTGACAGCTGTCAAAGACACATTCACCCACATGGCATATATGAACTATTTAAGTTTACCAAGGTCACTATGACTGGTTGAATAACTGCTGATCTTGCAAGGTACTTTGCATGTCTGAGCAGATGTACATGATATGCAAACGGAAAAACACTGATTTTATAAATTTTGAAAGAGTAAAATAACATGTTTTCATTCAAATTGAAGAATAATTCTAAACCCATGAAGTAGTGAACAATTTTTAATGGATCACCTCAGAGGAACCTGTTAATATTCTGGAAAAAAAAATCCTTCTGAACTGGAAACTAAAATATGTCTCAGTATTCCTCATTTGCCTCAATTGCAATGCCTAATGTAAAATTTACCAGCTACTACATCATAGCAATTATCAAGATGAAATAAACAGCAATAATCTAATGGACTGCCTCTGTTATTGTCAAAGAGATATGGTCTGCTCATATAAGATTGGTAAAGATGCTTTGGTATCAACTCTCCTCGCTCCCCCATCTTTGGTAGAAAGAAGACAGAAAAGAACCTACCCCTAGCAAACAGGCAAGGACCTGACACAATGGAACAGTGAAGAAAGAATGGATGGCTCCTCTTATTTATAAAAGAAACTCATTAGAACATTCTCTATTTAGTTCCTTACCTCTTAAACTTACAGTACAATAAATAGATAAATTAAAACAATAGCAATAATTCCAATTTATCCACCTGATATATTCAAAACCAATTTCTTTCTTGAAATGAAAGTGAATAAAACATAGCTGAAGGGATTCAAGTAATGCAGCAATTCATAACAACTTTCTAGGAAATGGACACACTATCTGCACTCAAGCTCAACATTTTTTTGAAAGGATTAAGGAGCTTTTTAAAAGGTGTCTTACTTCCTTAATTTGTCTTCCTTTATAAAGCTTGCATATTCTTTTCAGTTTGGTAAGTATCAGCACTTTTTTTTTTTTTTGTCTTCTACTTTTTGAGAGAAAGACATCTGAGAGCGTCATGAATGATAGTATTCCATACGCAACACATTTTAACTGTTTTTTTTTGGGGGGGGGGGACTGCAAAACCTGGAAATTACTAAACTGGTCAGGTCCAAGGTCTGTCTAATCCAATATTTTATCTGAGACACCAGCCACTTCATGGTGGTTGTGAGAAAGATGTATTGAAACTTCACTGTAAGTTATTACACAGCAAGGGTGGAATAATCTTCCTTTCAGGTAAATCTGGCCTTTATCTCTATTAGCTATTGCAGTAATTAAACACAAAAGCACAAAATTTAAGTTTCCTTCTGAAAATAATCATGAATCGTAACACTGGCTTTTCCTTCCAGCCTTGTAAACTTCCATACACTGTATTCTGGAATTCCTGTGCCACTGAAATGTACACCTGAGTTTTCTTCTATGTTCTTTAAGAGAGTATTCCTTGTTTTCATTGAAATAATGCAGCAATCTAAAACAGATGCTATGTTCTTCAGCTATTTTAGTTTAGAATGAAGAGAAAACTAAGGAAGTACGTGTTCTAACTCTCCCTTTCTGTTCTCTTCAAGCTATTTTGTAACTACTGTGATGACAGGGATCATAGTCTAAATGCACTTCTCATTAACATTGTAATTAGAATACCATGCCTTTTATTTTTAAAGGTACTGGGAATATTTTGTAAAATTCTTGGAAAAGAACTGTTGGAATAGTCCTTTAAAAGAAAGTGTTGAAAACCTTACAGCTGTAAAAGCTTCATAGGCGCATTTCTCTTCCTGCAAAGATTTTATGGATTATTGTGGATTTCTTCAAAATGTCTAGTCACCAAAATAACAGGAGACTGTGGCACTGGTTGAACAGCATAGGTAAAGCTCCAAACTGTGTAAAAAAGTACTAAAGTAATTGTTTCTTCCTTTAACTTGTGAATGGCTATGGCTTAGGTTAAATGCCTGAAACTTAGGATGGATTAGCTTTTCTTGTCTCTTATTCGACCAAGTTAGTTCTGAGCTTTTAATTCAGTGCAGACATTTTTTTTCATTGACGTTTTAAGGAATAAAACCAAATGTTGAGGTATTAAAGCTGCAGATTCTTGGTGTAAATTTTCATTCTGCTCCCTTTTCTGTTTGACTCTCAGGATGCAGAGAACAAAAAAAATCTGCAAAGACAACAGGGGTCATTCCTGTTTTATCTTTTATCCTAAGTCTACCATTTATCCATACAGCATGTGGGAATTGGGGAATTAGTGGCATGGATCTATGACTTGCCTGTACATTTAGCCTAAAGGACATTTTTTGCCCCGGGAAAACTAACAAACAAACACACACACATAAAAAAAAGAAAAGCAACAAAAAACATTGACTGGGCTTTTCATAATGTACAGTACTTTATAAAGTTTGAAATGAGAAACACCATTTAGAGGTAAAATATAATTGTATTTTGCTTCCCTGGTAAGCTGTCTGATAACATTGCTTGTAAACAACCTTGAGTGGACTCCAGGATAAAGTCTAGTCATCCTGAACAGACACTAACAATTATAATGCCATTCTTGACATGTATCAAAACTTTCCTTAAGTACCTATGTTACATAATGTGATTAAAGGCTAACTGCAGTGAACACAGACTCAGAGAGGATGGGGTTGGGGGGGCAATGACAGACAGGGCAGGGGGAGAGTAATGACCTCTTCAGGGCAAACAGAGCACCTTGACTTGGCTACTCCTAGGACCATCAAAGGAGAACGAGAGGACTATTGTCCTGGTGGGAATATCACTGAGAGGAATCAAGGGAACACTATCAGACTAAAGGTGGTCATTGCCTCCAAGAGGATGGGAATTATTGTGGGGTGCTGGGAGCGTAAAATTTTGGAATTGTGTAAAACTTATGGAATGAGTTAAGGGGGTGGAGGAAATGTGAGAGAGTTATGGGATGTTTATGGGAAAAATGAGGAAAGAGAGGGATGAGGGTGGATCAACGGGGAAAAATATGAGACAATAAAGGGGGAAGGGGATAAGGGGCATCAGTGAAGTGCAAACATGCTGCTGGTCAGCATGCTTTTCTGACTAAGCCTGTATGTGATATCTGCTGTCTGTCCTCCACTCATTAAATCTTATTTCTAAGTGTTTTTCATGCAGGTGCACTCCCTATTCTGTGCATGTGAGAACATTAGCAAACTACATGTAGTAGTAGTAGAGTAGGACAAGAGATCTCAGTGCCAGCGGCTGGAGTGGGCCCTCAAGGACTTGTAGATCCATGGTCCAGCAACAGGAGGAGACTAAGGTCTGAGGGCCAGCAACCAGACAGACTGAGTGTCTAAGGCCAGCTGCTGAAGAGACACGTATTGTTCGTGTATATATTCCGTTGTTGCAAGTTTCAGTCCTCTCCTGGCAGGAAGAGAGGAGCAGGATGGGGTCATCTGCACTTGTCACGTTTGTGCGAGTGCTGCTGGTGTCTACATGGGTACTGGTACCAGGACCGCTCTCTGACTACGGTGGATCTGTGTGACCAGGCATGTGTATGCTCTGTGTGTGTGTGTGTGCACCTACTGGGACCAATTCCTTGCTTCCACTGCAAGCTGGAACTGGGGCAGGGACCTGTAATATCCTCACATCTGTGAGGTCAGGAAAGGAGGGATCAGCTAGGACCTCCATCCTGCCAGGTTCAGCCATCTCTAAGCAGTGACAAAGATGCAAGCTCCAGGCAGTCTGGTCCAGACCCTTAGTGCCCCTAATCCTAGAGTGCTTTCCTGACATCTGTCTGCAATTTAAGATTACTATTTCCTGTTCCATCCACTATGGACATGAATATAGATCATTCCATCTCTGCTTTTTGCTTCTTTGCCAGAGAACATCAAGGGAGTACAGACCGTGTTTGGAGACCAATGCAACTTAAGTAAGAACACAAAGACTGTGATGGTTAACTGAAATGATCCACAGTTCTCTCTAGAGTGTTGTTGCCAGTTTGGTGATATTTAATGTTTCCCAATGCACTCCCAGCTTCACATTCTATAAATTTAATAGAATTGGCCCATGTTATATCACCTATTACTTAATTCATTGAGCAGGCCTGGACAGACGCCCAAGGGAAACCTTAGTGAACTCCACCTGTTACATCCCTCCATCCTGGCAATGAGTCATTCCCAGCTACTCTTTGGGTACACTTATCCAGCAAGACTGTATCCAACAGTAGTTTGATCAAGACCATAACTCCCTGGTGTGGCTATGAGGATGACACCTGAGAGAGTATCAAAAACCCCATTAAAGTCAGGATGTATGACGCTACTGCTTCTCCTCTGCTGCCTCTGTCCTGTTATCCTGTCATGGAAAGGAATTAGATTAATTTAGCAAAATCTGTTCTTGACAAATCTGCTACACAACTCCTCTTGTTATGCTAAGAGCCGTTGCACTAGAGGCGACCCCGAGTCAGGGAGACACTTCATAAGCCAATCAGCCAAACAGGACTGGGAGGATGTGCTCAGTGATACAACCTGCATCTTGACAAGCACTTTCAGACACTTTATCAAAAAAGTCCCTGGCATAGCATCCAACTCACTCCATAATTGAAGCATTACTAAAATATTTTACATGTGTTACAACAGCACTTTTGTTAAAAAGGAGACATAACCTGTATGAAAAAGAACATACATAGTAACTTTAAATCACTGCTAAAGCAATCCAAAGAATCCCATTTAAGAGTATAACTGCCCCAACAGCAGCAGTTATTGGTAATTAGTATCATTAGGTTTTAATCAGCTTTCTGGAAACATCCTGATTAAGTGTATTTGTTAATTAAGTATATTTCAGTTAAGAATTTTTTATTGAAAGTTTTAACAGTACCTCTTAATTTCTCACCTATTGCTATCATTTTTAAATCTCTCCCAGTAATTGTATATTTCAATATTGTAAAATGGTTCTAGCATGCAATTTGTTAGAAAGATATAAAAATAAATTGCAGTTGAGCTGCATTACTTTAGAAGAGGAAGGTCTCTGTAATTTATTTCCTGAATGAGGCCGAGGAAACTTGGGTTTATTTCTTCCCTCCACTACCAACTTCCTGTTATAATTAATGCAAATAAACGGAAAGTCCCTCATGATACTATGATTTGCTATATTCAGAAAGTTTTGTGCTAATGAAAGGTTAGACTGATGTGCTTACCAAGACGTGAGGGAGGAAAGGCAACCTCTCTTTGTGGAAAGGGTAGATGAAGGTGTATACTTCCTGCAAAGTTATAATTTTATTCAGTCATCTTCTAGTTTTCAGTGGTTTCCCCTTTAGGCCCAGAATGACTCTGGCCATGACCTAACCCCTTTTTCATAGGTTCATATACCAATTTCAGACCATTATTTAGCAAAAACCCCTATTATTTCTGTTTATGAATTTCGAAGATTACATCAATCCATCTAACTTAGGGGCCTAATTTAAGCACAGTTTCACTGACATCTTCAGTGCCTGCCCCAGAAGAAGTAGGGGTCATGCAGTTTGATTAACATAACTGTCTTTGCTGAAAAACGAACAAAACCACACCTAATTTACAGCTACATATCTATTAGGAAGGTGACAGGTACAGTGGCACATGTGATTTTGATCAAGGTTACAGTAGCATATCCTCAAACCTCTGTATTCATAGGATGAATGGATGTGGCCCTGATACATTCCTGTATCTAAAGAAGTTGTTACCACAGAAGTCGGAGCTGAGGATGTGCTGACAAATGTGAATGTTGTGTTTGCTACTTGCTTTCCCAGAACAGGCTGACTGGCTCAATGGGAATTCCATTTCTCGGGGGAGGCAGCTTCATTTTTGTGAATGGTTTTGAGGTTTCTCATTCTTGGTTGTCATTATTCTTCTCTGGATTTTTTTCCGTAGGACTGTGGTATAGCACAATCACTGACAACCAGTGTCCCAGATTCATTTAGCATCATTAACTTTGTGGGAAGTGGCAGTAGAGAATGTACTGTGGAATTGCTCCACTCGGCTCCAACATTCAGAGGCACACGTACTGGCCCCATAGACAGAGAAATCCACATGTAAAATCATTTCTGCAACTTGATCACTCTCAAATGTGGAAAGAAAAAATAGGAGAGGTTAATGAAGAGAAGCTGATATTTAAGTATTTCCTACAACCAGTCAGCAGCAACTATATGTCTTAGAAACTGCAATCTTGTGATGTCTTTATATGACTAAAACTATAGCTGCATGGCACCGTAGTATTTTAAATGTTTAACAAAAGATTCTGTGTCAAAATGTGTACTATGAGTGACAATAGAAATACATTTTTAAACCCCCAAAGGTTTAATGTAATTGCAAATTTTGAAAACCCTCAACTCACTACTTTCTGTACTATCTTGGAAGATAGTACTAGGAGAACAGGCATATCATTTGCTGACTAAGGGACTGCAGGGGAATACTAAATAATTTCTTTTTTTGCTCAGTTTCTAATAAAAATGGCCATTGTTTATTCATTTTTCAGTAACAAATATTTTTCATAAAGTTCAGATTTCACTGTGAAAGCAGAAATCATCTCCCTGAACAACTCAAGGCTATGAAGTTAATGTTTCCACAAGTAAGGGAGTGTTATTAGAGTTGTGGGACACAGTGAAATAATAATTTACAAAATTACATGCATGAATATGTTCAATGAACATATCCAATATTTTTTTTCTGCAGGTTCATTGTAAAAGGTATTAACCAGGTCTGAAAGCACTCAGAGACATGAACAAGTATTGAAAGAAGCAGAAGAGCACAGGTCATGAAGGATCTACAGCCTGAAGAATTCATCAGAGTATTACAAGACTTAAATCTGCTGAAGTTTGAGAAAACTAGAAATAATTATTTATCTGATGAACTGTTTATCGTGAAATAGTTTTGTACTTGAAACATATTTCCAGATCTCATCATCTGCTAATACTTCAGCTATTTGTCTTTCTTCTTTTATTGTTTGTCTCTCTAAGTCAACTCAACATGTTGTTTATAATTGCTGACAGTCTCTCTGTCAGATGTACACTACATCCCTCCCAAATCTGCTTTTATCTTTTACACAAAATAAAGCTGCTCTTATTACAGCCTCTAATGGCTGTTAGCCAGATCTCAGAACCAGCACTTCTCCTGCATCTTCTTTGACCTGCTTCTCTGTTCATCCTCCCCTGTGACTCATTTCTCTGTAACCTCATCACAAAACCAAATACAATGATTTTCTTAATATCGATGACTCCCAGGTGTGTACTCTAGACTATTCTGCTTCTCTCTAGACCAAGAGCCACTCAAGAAGATAGCTAAAATAGTTTAACCATCTCCCTCCCCATACCTTCTTTTGATAATATTTCCACTGTTTTTTTTTTTTCTAACCTGTAGCCTGCTAGTGCCCTCCAACTCAGACCCTTCTATAGGTCTTTCTGCCTAGGCTTTGCCCAAGTATCATACTGTCTATCAGACAAAATATGCCTAAGAACTTTACTGTCTAAATCTCCAACTAAAGCATGCAACTCCTCCAAACTCAAACCATCTTGCATCTTTTCTTCTCCTCCATAATAAGTATTATTGTGACAGATCCATTCTGAATGCTGCAACAAAAGATATTTCTGCTATGATCATGTCATGTATCTCTGTACATTCCTTCACTTGCTTACCCTTCTCCCTTATCAAACTCAAGCTGCTTGTTTTCACTGTAGAAGTCCCTACCAGCATTTCTACAGAAGCCTTACTTTTCATTTAAGACTCTGGGTGTAGATCCTATCTCTATCTAGTCCTTCCAAAGAAGCTGTTCCTTGGAGACTGGCTGGGCATCAGTCTGCTGGTGGGAGGTGTTGAGTGCTTGCCTTTGCATCACTTGTTTTTTTCCTCTTCTTTTTCCCTCATGTATTAAAGTGTCTTTATCTTGACCCGTGATTTTTTCTCACTTTTGCTTTTCTTATTCTCCCCCGCATCCTACCATGTGGGGGAGCGAGCGACTGGCGAGTGTTTAGTTGCTGGCCAGGGTCAACATATCACATGTGGAAAAAATAGTTTGGGTTTTTTTTTTTTTAATGAGAAATCCTCTGATATGCCATCATTAGGAATCCTTCAACCTACTTCCATTTGATGGCAATTGTCTAATTCCAACTGTAGGAAAATCTGACATAATTTGAACAAGATTGTAGTGAAAGCTTGAGTGTTGCAAACCACAGTTATTAAAAGCTTGTCTCACTTTTACTTTCAAACTCTTAGATTTTAGAGCTTCATATTTTGTTCTTTGTTATTTCAGATTCTGAGAATGAACCCATACCCAGTTTGGGATGTACTGGTGGGCTGAGCAGAGTCCTGCTTCTTTACTTTTCCTTTATTTTCCTTTACTTTTTGAGAATTTCCTTTGCTGTTAGAAACAGATAGTATAAAGTAAATAAAAGTTGTAAATGATAGTGTTCTTTTCCCATCTTCATCAGCCAAATATTAATGCCGTAGAAGCACTGAAGAAGATATTTCCAAAAGTATGCGCATTTGCCCAACTTTAAATTTAAATGAAAAAAATCTCCTGCTCTTTGGGCAAGTCGAAGTACACTCAGTTTCATCATGGATGACTTGTTCTCCTACATCCCTATTTTTCAAGATTAAGAGATCTACTTGCCATAAAAAGCACAGAAATAATACAAATAACAGAATAAGGAAATAACTTGCAGTGTGTTACTGTCTGGACTATCAAGCTGGTTAACCCTCTGAAGGGTTTAACTTACATATTCTATACACCATTATCAAAAATCAGAGTGAAAAAGAACTGGGTTTGAACCAGTCATTTAGATAACATTTCACCACTTGCATAGCAAAGAATTTCTGGCAGGTGGCAGGTACTAGAGCATAAGTATGAAACTTTTTGGCAAACCGAGCTTGTGAAGTAATTGCCAGACTGTGTGGCCTCAGCTGTCTGTGGTAGCTTTTCAGGAGATAAAAATTAAATAACAAAACAAAATGAATCCTTGCTTTATTAAAGAAATATCATGGGCAATTTAAAAGACAAAAGGTGCCCAAAAGTCAACTCGAGCAGTAGAATCATTAAGATTAATACGGCTTCTTGCATGTACACAACACAAGCGAGTCCTTTCAAATGCTACTGTGTTTCTCCATGCAATGCAGAATACTGCAATTGTTATATCAGCTTGTGAGTGAACTGGTATAATAAGAATAAATAGACACAATAAACTAAAAAGTGTTAATGGTTTCTTTAATTTTGCGTGACAGTAATCATGACATTCTGGTATCTCAAACTACAGGTCATACAAATACAAGCCTAATGCACTGCACGATGTATGTAAGTAAGTGTGTTAGTATTTTATTTCAAAAATATTGATACATGTAATTTTAGGTGTTGATGTATGTAACATCTTAGCAAAATCAAATCTTAAGAGTTTGGGGAACTAGCTTTTCTAATCATAAACATCTTGCCTTTGAGATTGCACAGAAGTTCTCAAAGCCCATTCTTTTTTGTTGTTGACAATTGTAGCATTTTCATTGAAGACACTTCCAGAAAAGAGGCTATGGACTTTGTGCCTTGAACTCAAAGACAATTTCTGGGCCAATTTTTCAAGCAAGGTCTGTCTGCGTATATAATTTGATTCATGTTGTATGTGCTGACTTTAGGATGAGAAACTGAAATAAATGTGGAAGAAAAAACAAAGGTAACTTGATCAGTTTTGACACAGAAGACTTTCTGATTTGTGTGCTGACTTAATAACATTGGGAGAAATGTCATGAATGTAAGAAATATATATTTTTATATCACAAAGAAGTCAATACATGTCCAAGATCATTTTGCCAACTATTTTACCATACAGACAAAATAGAAGATACAAAGACAAAGCTTCTCATGATCTCAACAAAGTAGTAGGGAGAAAACTGTTGGATTGTATCAAGATCATAGTTGCTATGCTCTTTACTTTGGGGGTTGTTTAGCTTTTCTAAATTAAAAAGTCTTTGGCATAAACTGGATTGACAGGAGGAACTGAAATCCAGGACTGGCCCTTCCAGAAGAATGTGCTCATTACCAGACCCCATATGCAAGGGTCTTTGCTTTCCATTAGGCCTCCAAAATCTGTCCATCCATTAACAGGAGGGATAGAAAGTAAATGCAATCCAGTGATGCAGGATCCGCTTCTGAGTTCAGAAAAGGAGGACCAAGAACCCTAGTTACCCACTGTCTAACTGCTAGGCTATAGTGAAAATTATGTGCCTTTTCCCTGCCTTTTTTCAGGTACCTAAGCATATAAAATGGTTTCTGTCTAACAATTCCAGTTCTAAAGAGTGACCAAGGCCACAGGCCAGCACTTCAGTCTAGGGAAGCAACCCAGAACATCCTTCCCTGTGGCATTCCTGTTGGCTGGCATAGGCTTTCCTCTCTTGTTGTGCTGGACATCATGTGCCACATTGTAAAGTCCTTCTGTTGATGTAGCTGCCTTGCTCTTTGAATTACAGAAGGAGTGAAAAGTGCCTCAATGTATTGATTCCCAGGCTGGGCATCAGGACATGAAGATAATCAGAGGGCTGGAGCACCTCTCCTATGAAGCCAGGCTAAATGAGTTAGGGTTGTTCAGCCTGGAGAACAGAAGGCTCTGGGGAGGCCTTATAGCAGCCTTCCAGTATCTGAAGAGGGCCTACAAGAAAGATTGAGAGAGACTTTACAAGGGCATGTAGTGATAGGACAAGGGGGAATGGCTTTAAACTCAAAGAGGGGAGATTTAGAAGAGATATCAGGAAGAAATTTTTCACTATGAGGCTAGTGAGACACTGGAACAGGTTGCCCAAGGAAGTTGTGGCCCCATTTCTGGAAGTGTTCAAGGCCAGGTTGGACAGGGGCTTTGAGTAACAGGGTCTATTGGGAAGTCTCCTTGCCCATGGCAGGGGGTTGGAACTAGATGATCTTTAAGGTCCCTTCCTACCTAACCCATTCTATGATTCTAAGACACATACACCCCTTTGTGAATTCAATGGGTCCAAGCATAAGATCTAAATTTATTGCAAGGGGACAATATATCTTTTTCCACCTCAAAACCTTTGAAGAAATTCCAACCTAAGTTAATGTTTTGTGGGAAAATTAGACTGAGCTTTGAATTTAATTGGCAGGGATCTTTAGTGACGACAGTGCTGGTCATAGAGCTTGAATCAGTAGGTCTGTATTATGCAAGGTGACATACACAATCGTAGGACAACTCAGTATCTATGCTAAGGATCTGTTATACTTGGATCTGTTATACTTGGAAGTGTTGACAAGCAGTGCTGTCTATCGTGTCAAGCCATATCATGTGATACCTATTATGCTTTGGAAAAGCTTGAATTTTTCAAATTCAACCTTAGAATTACAGTGGTTTCTTTTATGTCCTCGAATTGAACTTTGTGTTTAATATCTTTCAATCCTCTACAACTCAAGGTGTTTAGAGACAAAAAATAATGTTTTTTACAATCTCTACCTTTAGAGCACAGACAAGTAAGTGGCCAGGGATTGAAGGGAGCTCTTACAAAATAAGCCAGATTTAAAACTGGTTGAAAGAAAAAGGTGATATATTGTCAGGTATATTTAATGGCCTGGAAGTCATTTGGCTCTTTCTGAATAGAAGGGCATCTGGCTGCATAGGATAACAGTACTGGTTTTGTCTAAGTTTCAGTATTTGTTTATTGCTGCAGATTTCTGATTGTCTGATTGGGTGAGTGGGTACTAATTTCATGGCTAGCTAAAGCTCAATTTAACAAAGCACTTAAGTGTTCACTTAGTAAGCACTCGGGTAGTGCCATTGATTATGTCAAAGGAGTTATATGAATGTTTAAAGCTGAGATTGTTTCTTGCTCAGCTTTGCTGAATGGTGTCAAATTTTCCATGATCAAGCTTCAATTCAGCAGAATCACTGTTATTCAACAAAATAGAGAGCAATGTGCATAATTTAAAGTAAGTTCTGAATTCCCCTGACACAAAATTAGTGGCCTTTACAAAATTAGGTTTCACTGATACACCTGAGAACAATTTTTAAAAATAATTTACTTAAAAGGCTATGGATTTCTATATCCATATTCTGGAGCAGTTTAAATCTCCCTTATACTGACCAGTCTTACAGTAAAGTACAGAGCATTTTCAATTTTTAATATTGGAATTGTGCTGTAAGCATGGGTAGTACAGATATCAAGATCTGATTAAGCATTACTGAGAACAGAAAAGTCAATTTACTGAGCAGGAATCATGAATTCTCAACATTTTCAAAATCAGTACATTTTAAATATGATACCGAGTCCAGCCAAACCAGTGGAAAATTTTCTTTTGAATTCAATGGCTATTGCCATTTAGATGGATGGAAATTCATTTTAAAGGATTTTAATTTTTTTGTAACCTCTTTTATAACCGATTTTGTTTAAATAGATGTTCTGTGCCTTGGTGATCATCGGCTGCCCAAGACAAAATGTTAGTATAATACCATGTAACATTTGCTAACCCTAGTGTTGCTTTTATCCTTTCTGAAAACTTGGTGCATTTCCCTTTCTTCTATACAAAATATTTCTGATCATTGAATCAAGCAGACCAGGAAGAATTTCCAGATTTAATAAGACTTTTTTTTTCTAGTGGAATTCAATGACAATTTTGTATTTTTGACATCAGGAAGAGCTACAAAACACACCCAATGAGTCTGAGGCTTAGATATTTACTCAGTCAGAATGTAGCCTTCATTCCACGCACCAAATTGCTGGGATTTTTTCAGGTTATGATAGAATAAGATGATTTCAATATTGCAACACTAGATGTCATCACATCATGGTACAACATGGTGAAATGATATTTAAGCTCTTTTTTAAGCTCTTACCAGAATACAGATGAGTGAATAATTCCAAATGAATAATTTATTCACTGGATTTTGCCTTTTTTTTGGTCCATGAAATATTCAAAAGCAGATTACAAAGCTCTCTAAAGTATTCCTGACCAGAAATTATTTGCAAGTTTCTTCCCATTTTCCATCCTATCAAATAAATTTGAACTGCTCATTATGAACTTCAAATTCACAATTAGTCATTGATTAAAGAATATTACTTCTGTTCCTGATTTATTTAACAACAGTGTAAAATGATGAGTTGCAAAGACAAATGAAAATCAGAGCTGACAAAAATGGATGTCTGTTACTAAATCAAAATTTCCAGTGAAATGCCAGTTAGAACTTTAAATTCCTTTAAAAAAATATTTCAAACATAAGTAAATATGGGAAATGTTTTCATTCATCCTAGTTATTCAGCTTTCTACAAAATGCTATTTAAAAAACCAAAACAAAATAATTTTCCTTAAAATCAACTTCAAACAATAGTAAAAAGTAGATTTTGACCTATGAGTGATGAATTTTTAAAAATTATTACCCTTCAGTTTTGCACTTTTCAGCACAATTGAATTCCATAATTAATGCTTTCTGGCATATATGTTTATGTACCTTTGTCAGAAATGACCTTGCTTACACTGAGCCTTGTATTGAGCTGCTGCAAATTCAGATCTTTTCTTTTAAGTTTTATTTGTTGATAATGTGAAAAGCGCAATGTACTTACTCCTTGCTATGAGCTCAGGTCATATCACAGACGTTCTCCAGTCCCTGAAACAGCTGCCATTAGGGCTACCAGCTACCTTCTTCAGCAGTGCAATGCAAATCATACATTTTGGTCCAGAAAACAGGATGTCCAGTCTGCTTACTAGTAGTAAAATAAATATTATTTTCAAATTCTCTGCCACTCATAGCCATACTTTCCGGTACTCTGAAAGCACAGGACTTTAAGCTACCTCTTGACTCTTCCCCTCGCTCTTTCTCACTTCTCTATTACCTCATGTTCTTGCATAGCACACCAAAAGGGAAAACTCCATAAATTTAGGCAAATGCAAACATAACAACTGTTAATGCCAATAAAATAAAAATCAGAAGGCAAATGTACAAAATTACTGCAATGTCTACTTTAAAAGCAGCTATAGTTTCTTCCTTTCAGTTTTTGGTTATTCAGGTAGTTGGGACTTCTGAAATGAATTTGTTAGTACTGAAATGCCCATTCAATTCAGTACTTTATCCAATGAGTCTTTAACACAAAATGTAATGCCATTATGAGTGAAGGAAATTGAACCTTCAACTAACACATTTTCCCACTGATAGCTCTATTTGCATCAAGTTTTCTTCTGCAGAGCAAAAGGTTGAGAAATGATCCCAGCCTAGAACAGACCATGAGGACTAGGATGACTGGTCTACCAATACCTCTGTTTTAAAAGAAAAAGCAAATTAACCTTCTTAAATACAGGTGCCTGAAGCTCAGGGAAAGATTTCAGATCATGAGTTACAGTCTCACTGAGAATTTCACAGCAGCAATGTGCCGTCATGCTGTTTTTATTGTCATTTCCATTGGTCAGTTCATTCTCGTGCATTCCAAAGTTTAAGTGTACCACCACACTTAAGATCCTTAGATAAAGGATGCATGGAAAAGATCCAGCATGCTTTAGATGGTTTACTGTCATTTTGTACACCCACTTCGTGCATTTCCCTCACTAGACTGAGGTTTCCTTCTTGCTCGCTGAATTAAAAACTTATTATAATTATTTTTTTTATTGTCAACAACCAATATACTTTTAAACTTATACCATATTTTAGATTAGTCTAAATGGTTTAATGAATCATAATTGCAGCCATTCACATTTATTGTGGTTACTGTCTTCATTATCTGGATTTTAAAATAAATAAATGTTATTGGCTTTGTTTTTTTTAAAAAAATTATATTCTGTGGGTTCATTTGAGTATATTACATGTTTGCCAATGTACCATCATTTATCTGTCCCCACTCTGTCATTTTTTGATCTTGCACTAATATTTCTAGACAATGCAACCTGATTTCTTTTGATGGAGCCACAGATGCAGGGAGCTATTCCCCAGAGCTCTTAGCTTTCAAGGCCTGTTTGCATTACCTTATGATCTTGTTACCAGCCACTTCTTGGTCTGAAATCCATTCAAGTGTGGGCTAGTGTTCATTGCTGTTGACTGCTTGCTCTGCTTTGGTGATTCCTTAACAGGTATGTTCTGTTGGAAGTGGCATGAGGACGGCAGTCACCTTAGAGAAGACTCAAAAGGCAGAGACAGGGTTTCATGAAACAGATTTTGACATTTCTTTTTGCAACCTAGGGAAGGGTAATACAACAATTCACTGTGATTTGATGAATAACCTGGAATAGTGTGCCAGAGAACAATAAGAAAGTAAGAAAACTATACGATTGTATTTGAAAGAAGTATTACAGCATTAAATCCAACTTGGCCACTATTTTCATGAAAAATAAAACCTTCAAATTGTACTTTCTACATACTAAGGTATGGTTTGTATTTAATGCTATTATTCCAATATTATCAACAGATAAATGGGAGTGAAGAAATGAGGCAGTTCTCTGTCTCTTTCTAAAATCTCTTATCCAGTAAATAGACAAAATGGGAAAGAACCTGATTATTTGGAGCAACCTATATATTCCTTTATATTTTGGTAACATTTAAATGAAAGAAGTACATATTTATTAATTCATCTGCTATTAAAAGTCACTTAATAAACATTTTATTCAAATATGGATAGAGAGCAAGTACGCTAGCTGCATCAAGTCTTGATGATTTGGCACCTGATTGCCTAAATCCTGTAGATTTGTTACTATTCCAGTAACTGTTCATGAAGCTGCTTATAAATAATTAATTTAAAGTGTCTCAATTTCAGGGATGCAAAGTCATGCTATTTATTGATCTTCTAGACATAAAGCTTTGATCCTAATCATCACATAGGGGCACAATTGCCTTGACGATGATCAGGTGTAGAGTCTAATTTTCTCGCTACCACTATAAAAAGAGAAGAAAACAGCCGTTTTATCAGTCTGAAACTTACACTCTACTGCAATAACAATTTGTAACTATCTGCCATTAAACTCTCCTTCTGCCTTTGAGCTTTGACAGATTTTTGGAAAGCTGGATGACAGTCATATGAACTCTTAAAATAGTAGCTGAAGGATGAGAAAAAACATAGAGCCCAATCCTGCCATGGAAACTGTGTGGGTGCAAGGATCTAGCAGGCTATTACAACCCACCTCTGTCTGCAAGAGGCATTAATGACACAAGCACTGACAGAGGGAAGAAAAGAATCGATTCATAGCAAGAATTTTTCACTCATGATAAAATTCAGAATGTCACTCAGGTTTTGTAGGTACCTCATGTTTGAAATATAAGAGAACATCTTTATAAGTGCTTCTGCTCATGCTGGTATTGCATCCTTACAGACCTAACCCTCCAGGAGTTTCCAGTCTGATTGCATTTCATGCGCTGTTTCAGCTTTACAGCTATCATTTTAGTCAAGCAGAAAAATCCTATTATTGTGTATTTATCTATTTTCATATCGCAGGACTGAAATATCATAAAATATTTTCATAACAATTGTTTCATCTGTCTTCTTACAGGGAGTTTAACAGATGACAAATTTATGGATGCAATTGTGCTGAATTTATTACTATTATTTAATAAATGTCTGTGATTTCACCTATGAATCCTTTACCTTGAGAGAACTGAGATCATGTAAGCCTCCTGTCATTTGCCAGTGAAAGGAGTGTGAAGGGAATTGTATTACTAAAGGCCACAAAACGGATTTCTGAGAGCCTGCCATTATTTACCTGCATATAAGGGCTAATCTTGTTGTATTTCAATATTGAATCAGATATCGGGTTAAAAGTGTTATAGAACTTCATTTCAAATATAGCAAGGAAGAGTTTATACCAATATTGTCATATTTTTAGTAAGTGCCTCTGACATACAATTAGCTGAATTATTTAGTTGTTTATATAAGAAAGAAAGAAAAGATCATTTGATTCAGAATCTACAAGTTTTTCTCTTAGAGCTGGTCTATAAATGAAAACTATTTTTCTTGCAAAAAATTTGGGGGAAAAATATCATTAGCCATTTTTAATCTTTTAGTTCAATTTTAAATGCTTATGAAATGTGTCATCAACATTGCAAATATTTCCAGCTCACTCTTTTGTGCGCTGAGTTCCTTATTAATATACTGCTATATAATTACTATTATTCTACTTGCTTTTTATTGCATTCATTTTTGTCTTCATCTCAACAGCATGGTGTATAAACTTTTGGAGACTTCTTTGTTTATAAGAAACTTGCTCTACAAGTCAAAAAGGGCAATACAGATCATACATCATGTAAGACACATATGTAAGGTAAACAGTAGTAATTGTATTGCATGAAGTAATTTTATTTTTTATAGTATATTTATGTACCTCTATCAATCCATCTTTTCCCAGGCTATAATCTGTTGATCAAATGCAATGGAAAAAAAACAATATTACTGCATCAAACTATTTAAAGGTACAAGTGTTAAGAGCCACAGAAAATTTGTTATCACATCATGTGTGTGGATTACACGTAGAGAGCATCTCTCTTTTGGTTCCATTAGGCACCTCTATGGCATTTCTAGAGTGTCCTGACAGAGCTCAAGCAGCAACCCAGCTTCAGTTAGCTAATCCTCTGAGTTCAAGACTGATCATGTATGGAGATAGGGTGAAGCACACTATTAGACCTCTTGGAGAAAATAAATGCTTTACCCATTGAGGATTACCCAAAGGATTGGAGAGATTACAGTTTCGGTACTTGCCTCAAAATCTGTATGACTCCTGGTTTTGGTACCCGTATCCGTTCTTTTACCTACGTCCACCATGGTAATGGAGTCTGCTACAGTCTAGTTGCAATAGTAACAATAAATCTTCATAATTTTCATCATTTCATTAAGGTCTCTGGAAAACCTTTCATTACCTCTCTGAGAGTTACTATATAGGTGTTTTCATTGATAGATTTCCATATATTTTCTACCAATAAGGTGTGAACATATGTGCTAGAACAAGAAAGACATTATTGGCCAACTACCCATTTATTTAAAAGTGTTTGGTAGGGTTTTTTGCTTTTGCTTTTCCAGGTGAAAGTAAGTTTCATCCTTCTTTGCTACGAAGGGTCAGCTATTACTTGAGGGAAAACAAGCACCAAATGGAATAGGGCAGCCTTTAACTTTAACATTTTGATGAAAATGTGCTGGGTCAATGAATACCTCAGCCTACAGTATTCCTTCTTAGATTGCTCATAGGATTTGAGCACAAAAGAGTCAAAGAAATAATATAAAAATTTATATAGTAATTAAAACTGAGTACATAGCAAGAAGGAAAATTAACAACAAGTGGCCTTATCAAAATATCAAAGGGAACAACTTTCCAAGGAATATTTAGAACTCTATTGAACCTTTGGGTGAAGCATACAGAAAACCCAACAGAAAGACAAATCAACTAATCCAAATTTGATCATTCTAAATTCAGAGGAGATCTGATATCTCAGACTTTTCTCCAAGTGGAGCTAAAAACAAAATTAAGATTTCTGCAACTCTCACATCAGAAATGTGTGAGAATACACTGTAGCAGTGAAGAACTTAGCCTACTGCTATAACTGTGCCCATGAGCCATAGCGTGGGACAGAATGAGTAAGCAGGCTAAATACACAAATATGATTTTGAAAGGAAAGACTTAAGCAATGCCTTCTCAAAAGGACAAAACTGGATGCTCCATACTTTCTTACTTATGTTTCTTATTGTCTACCTCTTTCCCTATTCCCTGGTTTGTTGTTTTTTGGGGGTTGGTTTTTGTTTTGTTTTGGTTTTTTTCCACTGTGAAGCTGGGGTATATATAATGCTCTGAGATTCCAGGACGGCAGAAATCCTAATAATGCAACTAACTCTAACACTGTTGTTTTACAGGAATACAGGCCTATTCTTGCATCTCTAATCATGCTTAATACAAGCAATATGTGTAGACTTACACCAAGAACAAATGAGCCATAGAGAAGAACAGGAAAATGAGACCAGGTCTCTTGAAGAAAGTGTGGCTCACCACCTTTTGGATGTTATTGCTGACAAGTGGATATCTTTTTACTCACTGCCGCATAATGGGTGTAAGATGTGATGGCACGTTTTAGTCAAATTCCATATTTTGTGGCTCATTTTCTATTTTTGCTTCTTAGACATTTTCCTTCTGGGTCTCATCTCATATTCAGGATTGCTGCGTGGCCATCAGAATAGATTCAGTAATGTCCAAGGCTGATATATTAATGCTGTATTTGTGCTATAGCTTCGTCTTTACAACTAGGCCAACTGTCTGATGAGGTAGTAATAATGCCATCAGTTTACATTGAAAGGTCCTGCTACGTTAATGAGACTAAAAAAGATATCAACTAACAGCGGTTTTGTCCTTTTGTTTGCCAGATAATACTAAGGAGCAGTTTATGAACTCTGTGGGAGCTTACACTACAAAGCAGTGTCTTGCTCAGCTCGTACAGAGCCATGTTGTCTGTTGATGTAATCACCGTGCCAGAACTAATTAAGCTCAGAATGACATTTTCCAGATAAGGCTACTGCAAAGTTCCGTAAAGACGACCAAACTACATCAGATCAGAAAACCTCTTGGCCTAAATGTCTTTACATACACGAGGAAAGATCTGGCCCACTTTTTTGATGCACAGTAAATGTATCTTTTCCTTCCAGCTCTGACAAAAGAAGTAGGAGCAATACAATCTGTGCAAGCTGAATTATAATATGAAGACAGCTATCATTTAGGAATGTCATATTCTTAGTTTACCCTTTGTCCTCACACGATAGCAGATTACGGCATGGGCATTTAAAATGCACAGGGCTGGTGGGAGATTTTAATATTTTAAGACATGAAATCATTAATTTTGCAAAAAGTCAAGGCTGAAGGGAAATTATCAGTTAAAAAAACTTGTAGCAGTGTCTATGTGAAAAAACTACTGGGCATTTGCTCTTCCACCCTGTCAGTTTGATTGTTCATCAATTGTCTGGGAAGCTTGCACTGATATAAGAAAAGGACTTTGTGAAGTCTAGAAAGGGAATGTGAGCAAGCAACGCTTGGATTATAGACTAGGCTGGTAACACATAGTAAAGTCAAAACTGTGGTATTCGTCTATATCCATGCATATACAAATGTTTACATAGAAGTCAGAAAAAAAAAAACCAAAACCACTCCTCAGATGACTACTTACCAATGTGTTATTCTATGGTGGAAATTATACAGTTTTAAAATCTTAAAGATTCCTTACAATTTTCATTGAAATAAATTTTAGAGGAGACAGTAGGGAATTCAAGGGCAGTATTCTTTTTCAAGTGGTATTGGACAAAATTCAGTTCAATTTGTTTAATGCAACATTACCTTTAAATTATTTTCCAGTATGCAAATATAGCAAACAAACACACAAACAAATCTGGAGCTCATTTAGTAACATACTAAGACTAAAAGAGTCTATAATCCATTCAATTCATCACACTCTCACAAGACAGTGGAAATGTTGATTCCAGTGAAACTGGTTCTGCCCCTCTGCTGAGCAGTACTAGGCACATGGCTCTTGCAGATCTCCTGGCAAATGAAGAGGAAATCGGTGATACTGAAATTCAATACATCTTAAATGTAACTATGTTATTTATATATGCCAGTCCTCAAACAGGTTATAATGCAGTCACCTATCCCAGGAAATTTACTTCTGTAGCAATGTCTAGTTCCAATAAACCTCTTTGTAACAAGAGCTGACTCCATAGATTTTATCTCCTAGTACTTGTCCATCTTCCTCTACTCAAAGCCGTGGACAGTCATTTTAACAATAGGTATTATATTTTTTTTTAATTTGCTCATAAGACACACACACACAAAAAAGTAATGGGAAATTATACATTGTAGCATCACTGCACAATACAAAAAAGTATTGTTTGTTCCATTATACCCTGATTATTTCACAAGAGCGTCTATGTCACAGGATGTGTTTTACAGCTTCGCAAGCTGCACAAGGCTCAGATGTACCTTCAAGTGGAGGACAACAACAGGGGAAGAAAAAAAGTCAGAATTAAAAGACTTAATATTTGGTGACTAAAATGGGGGAATAAAAGAAAAAGGAAAAGTAACAACCAGGGGGGGCTTGGTTGTTTTTTTGGTGGAAGGAGATCGGCCCTTGAGTCTTCCATAAGACACTGCAGAGTTATCAAAGAAAGACTAAAATCTATTTTTTGCCCTACCTTTTTTATATAACTTACACACAATATTAGCTTGAACTAGAAGAACCTTTTCAATTAATCTTATTCCAAAACCATGCGTATTTCAGATATGCATTGTGCAGCATTCCAGATCAGATATTTTACTCTTTAAATATTCTTTCATGGAATTTGGTTGTTATTCAGAAATAAAGATATTGTGATTTGCTGATTTATTTTTTGCAAATAACCTTACTCAGAAAACCTCTCTTTTTTCAGGTGTCATACTACACACGAGCAAGTCCTGATGGTCTTATTCAATAACTTTATTCACAATATTCAGACTAAAAATTGTTTGCAAACTGTTGGATGTAACAATTCACAATTCATGGTGCTAGGTCAGCTAAGTTACACTGTGTTCTTTCTCACTCCTAGCAACATGATGGAATAATTAACAACCAGAGTCAGCAATGTTTTAAAGGTGATGTGCCTGACTGTAATTAGATGTTGAGTCTTCTAGGTTGCAGATCTTGCATATCAGTGATGTCTTAGAAAAGAGAGAAGGGCTCTCAGCCTCTACCTGATCTAAAGGTCTATGGTCACGCATTTTATATCATTTGTCTGGGTGCCTTCTTAGAGATTTCTCAGTTTGTATAAGCTTCTACATAAATGAATGATAAAACTGCTTAAAATGTATGGAACTGAGGATTTACAAATATATCTGGAGTTATGTAAATGTTAATTCATTTTTATAGCGTATGTAATGAATTCTATGAATAATGACAAATTAAGCTCTGTATTTCTTTGTACAAATAGTAACAAAGAATTCTTTTGTTTTCCTATTCAGACAGTAGTTGTCATTGTTGTAGTTGTAAATCTTTGTGAACCAACTTTATGGACCTTCAAAAGGACATGTTGATATCAAAAGAGTTTGTATGTTTTTGTAACATGACTTTATTGATTGTCATGAAAAGACATGTTGAGAACTCATTCCCAGTTTTCCATAATATCAATCAAGGGCTTTGCTCTTAGTTTTGGCTCAGGATTAAGTACACAATAGAACAGAAATACAGCTTGTTAGTGAGTTCTAATCAGGAACAGAGATTCCAAACAGGAAAAAAATCTAGTTCTGTCATCCTGTCACCTAGATTGGCTGAATGTATTCAAGAGAACTCTTTGACACAAAATTTGGTTTTTAATATGATATTTCCTGTCCACCTTGCCCCAAATTGCCTTCCTTCTGTGGCTGTTGTCAAAATAGAAAATGCATGAAAATAGCAATAAAAAAGATATTATTTTGAAAGAGCAATATCTTTGATTGACATCTGAAATATTGTATAGAGAAGTATCTCTATAAATACAAATAGATACAAGTCTTGAAAATTGTGATTCAGCTGCCTCATGTCTCTGTGTCTCTGTTATTCCCTAAAAGAGGCTTTACCCTCTGGGATGCAACACTGGGAAATCTCAGGAACTATCATCTTCCATCCTGGGGTCGACAGATCTGTAACACCCGTTAAGCACAGAAGCAATACTTCTGAAGAAAAATGTGTATTCTGGTGGAAAAGTTATTTCAGTTAATTTTTTTTCAAACTCTCTCCACCCACCCCACACCCCAGTCTATTCTAATTTATAGAGACAAGTTTTTGAGATGAAAATCTTTGACATATTAAGGATCCCTGGTAAGGGGCTTGTTTCAGAGATTTTAATGTGCTAAAGGAATAAGAGCTTCTATTGGCAATGGAAGACAGACCCGTCACTCCTCCTTTTTGCAGTATCAGACCATTCATTAGACATTTCTCAGACCATATGTGGCCTGGAGAAGTTTATCTTAGTTTGATAATCTGAGAGAGATCACAGAACAAAAACAGTAGAGTCTAAGCTTAGATGAGTCAACACTTCCCAAGTAACAAGCAACAGGACAAAAGGAAATGGCCTCAAGTTATGCCAGGGGAGATTTAGATTGGATATTAGGAAAAAATTCTTCACTGAAAGGGTTATCAAATATTGGAACAGGCTGCCCAGGGAAGTGGTGGAATCACCATCCCTGGAGGTATTTAAAAGACGGGTATATGTAGTGCTTAGGACCATGGTTTAGTGGTGGTCTTGGCAGCGTTAGGTTGATGGATGGACTCGATGTTGGTCCTTTCCAACCTAGATGATTCTATGATTCCAAAGATCAATCAACTAGTACTCTGGTAACTGTATAAAGCTAAAGAAATAATAGTCATAGATCAGGATTGGGAAAAAAAGTGCTAATTAATTTATAATGAATGGGGTGGATAACAGATTTTTAGAAATCCTACCTGAAACCAGCACAGAAAACATTTCCTTGAAAAAGTCAACTGAACCTTTTTATTTGAATATGGATTTAATATTCATGTGGTGTTAACTGATGCCAATATTTTAGTAGGCATGACCCAGTAAAGACATTCTGGGCTTGTCCATCTGCTGTAGCCAGAGATTATGCTCCTTATGAGCCTTGGCAGCTACAGCATTTGTATCAATTCAGTACACATAACATTTAATTCTGCAAGTATATAACATGAGAACAAAGTGAGAGAAATACTAAAAATTAATAGTGACTCAAAGATAAAGAATCCTAAGATGTCCATGAATAATTAAAGTGGAGAATTGATGAAATTCTCATGATCATCAGAGGGTAAAGCACTAAATGGTTTTACAAAGCCAGCAGTAAGTGAATATGGCAACCGGTTTTAAAATCTAACCTCACGAATTGCTGAACAGGGATGTTTGGAATGATTACTTAGATGAGATCACCCTGGACAACCCTTTAATAATCTTAAGAAGTAAAATTGCAAAATATATTGTTGTCTTTATTTAAAGTGCTGTAAAAACCGGTAAAACGCCTACCCAGCACACCTGTATGGTGAAAAAAAAATGGACGCATTTTTTATATTTGACACTGTTTCTTAGACAAAATCTGAATTCATGAATTGAACATTTGAGGAAGAAATGTCAGATTAAGACTACTCTGCAGGTACAGCTGTATGACAATTCTTTTTTTTTTTTTATATTTACCTTATTTTAACTATATTTTACCTACTAATTACAATTAGTAAATGCATATTATATACATAAAATATATACATGTCACATACTTATTTATACCAGCTTGTGGTTTTTATATACTGTGTATATAGTTTATATTATGAAGCATGAATGTGTATGTAGAAAGAAATGTAACTGAGCAGTACAGAGCAGGTAATATAAGAGAAAACTTACCCTACTCTGGAGTATCCTTGCTCCTGGTATTTTGCCATCTTTTGGTCCTCATAGCCAACTCTCTCCAATCTAACAAACCCCTCAACCTCTGAGTCTACAGGTTATGTCATAGGGCAGGCTATATATGGCTTGTGACTGGTATTTTTAAGGGACTGTCAACTGGAGATGTGGGTTATGCATGTGGAAATACAAAGCAGAGAGAATTTTGTGCATAGTCTCGTTTAGCCTGTTGCCACATTATTTTTATTTTATCCTTTTGTGTGTGAGTTCATATAAGATCACTGAAGGGATTATAGGCTATAATTGTCAGAAAATATTCTGTTTCAAGGGAGGATGTTAAATATAAGATATAATTAAGAGGTAAGAAAACATCGAAACAGACTCGTTTGCAAAGAACCAACCTAAGTTGTCAAATGAAGGCCTTCATTGAATAATCTGTGAACCATACCCTTTGGAATTCACCATGGAATGAAATAATAGACTGTTAAAGAGATTGTGGTTTAGACAAGGATACATTACCCTTCTGGTGAATGACATCTGATAAACAGTATAGCTGCTGTACACTTCAAGTGGTGGGTTCTTACTTTCAATCTGATGAGGTCATCCCATAGTACGTGTTTCTCTTCTCTCATATTCTGAGACTCTTCACTGAAAAGCCACCAGATTTGTTCTTCCTTTCTTAATCCTAGAAATGAAATTTTAGGGGAGGACATGTAGGTGCAATGCATAAGAAAGAATTTTGATTTCATGTAGTTTCTTGCATATGCAGTACTTTAAAAACAGGTTAAAGATCTGTCTATTCCTCAATTATTCTTGAGAGAGGCTGATAACAAAAGGTTTCACCTGACCTACCAGAGAGGAAGTAACTAGAATGAAAGTGGCTTACGTACTTGTAAACACTTGGAAGAAAATTACCTGGAATACAGTGGTTGTCTGGCTTTTTGTCAAGGAGAGGAAATCAAGAACATTTTCATCACTTATGCAATTCAATGTTATCTTGACAAAATATTCCAGGAACTTAGCAGAAGAGCACACCATTTAGTGAAAAAGTTAGTATCTTTGCCCAAGATGTCAGCTGAGATGTCAAAGAGAAGGTGGGGATGTCTCTCCTTTAAAACAATGTAGGTTTAACTGTGAAGTTTGTTGGAAGAAATGTATGATAATGAATAAAAAGGGCTCCAATTTTATCAGTCAAGGGTCTAAGACCAAAATCAGACCCAATTTTGGCTTTATAATTAGGAAAACAAAAATCAAAATGAGGTTTTGCTCTAACCAAAACATGACACCCTAAGTCTCGTGTCTGAAGCTACTCAAGTAAGCTTTTATCATGGTTCCTTTAGGCCAGCCTTGCAAGACATTTACTCAGTGCTTGTATTGACGTAGACGCCTTTTCTTCTTGCCTGAAGTAATAAAAGGATCAAATATGGTATCATTAAAAATCTTAAGACAAAAATATACAGTAGTGGAAGTGCTTAACTGAATATGATTTGCTGCTATTTTAAGACATTTGAAATCAGGTCGTGTCAAACTACAAAGAAAACAAGTTTTCTTGTGGGTAGATTGGTCAAATACTTTAGATGTGTTCAGTCCTTGAATACAGGGGATAATTTGGCCAAAATAATCTTTTCATACAGAAATCACAAATAGAGAAAATCTCTATATGACAAAACATCTGTAATATCCTCAGTTCTCATCCTCAGGATGAGAATTTTCTCATTCTATGTTGTTTGCATAGTAAACCTGAAAGTTGCATTTCAGGAGCCACAGAACAACCTGGGAGATAGGTTATCGCATAGATGAGCTCTTGAACACTTTTGATGCAAGAATTTCCATACATTTTAAGGAGGTTAGGCTTTTCCATCCTCCACTTATCTTCCTCTCAAACACATACCGTGCTCTTCATTACAAGACATTTTGGAAAGAAGTCTATTCTGTTTTTGTGGGAAAAATGGGAAGAAAATATATCTCCATTAGTGAAACCTAGTAATAGACTTATATAGCTTTCGAATAAATTGCTGATATTGGTGTAACCAACTATGTATGTGATGCAGCCTTTTCACATCACAGCCTGTCTCCATGACACAATTTCTTAGTGAAATATTCTGAAAAGAACTTTCTGAGACTTTTTTTTCTGATTGTATATACTAATCTAATGTGGTCTAGGTTATTGATAAATGTTACAACTTTTGTGTGAAGAAGTGTTAAAGAGGAGTTTTTGCAGCAAAAACTTGCAAATTTTAGAGAAAAGGAAATGATGGAAGAATCTCACTGTCATACCTGTATATCAAAACAGTTCCCTACTAACTGTAGAAATATACTATTAACTCACTGTGATGCAAAGATAGTTGACTGACAGTGGACTTATTATAATTATTTTTCAAAACTTTTTGCTTATCCTGACCCACATCTCCATGCTAAATTTCTGTGTGAGATGAAAGGCAGTTTAAATTATTTGTTGCTAAGTTCTTGCAAATCATATAAGACCTAACAAAAACTCTTGGAGAAGTTAATGCTGACTTTTATATTTACATACATATACATTGCTTTATCTTTTTAATTTTACATAGTGATCCAGATGCCAATAAGATGTAGAAGGAAGAAGAAGCTTTCAAGCAATGTATTTGGGAACAGATTGTACTGTATTGTACAGAGCCATACTGTGATTTGTTGATGAGACAATGTTTTGCATAGGACAGATATTGATCACTGCTTTCAAACTGTTTTCAATATCTTCGCTTTCACATTCCACTGTGATGTAGCTCAATATACCAAGCTGTCAGTGCAGTTTTCTTTCCTCCTTCTTCTGGCTGTTTCTTCTCCAGGCTTTGTGGGAATAGCAATAAATTGTAAGGGTTCCTGCAAGATCATTATTATGATGTGTTCACAACAAGGTATTTTCTTATAAGCTATACTGTATTAACATTGCCTTGGCACATCTCTATTTAGCGTCATTAATATTCAGATATTTCATTCATGTAATGTTCAGTGAATTTTCTATAGCAAAATAATTTAAAGACCCTGAGTTTACTTACATTAACTTGCAAGAATTCTGTGTTCAACCCACAAAGAACATCTCATCATGTAACCATTTTCTTGTTGCAATCTCATCTCCAGTTCTAGAATGAATGCTTGGAAGTTTATGAATTTAAATTTTTCATGAAGAATTATTTTTATGACCTCAGCAGTGCATCAGCCAGTTACCTTTTGTAAATTTTCCAAGTCCCAGCCAGTTTTCTCCACTTCTGTACCATTAGCATTTGTCTGATACGTTGTGCAGTTTGGCTGGTTCCCTCTCATACATTTTGGTTTTAGGGACCTGACTTCAGATTGCTTTCTGCTTCTTTTGATCACAGACTGAAAGTCTTTTGCAGCTTACCTTACACATAGTGTCAGCACCTTTAATTTTTTTTTTTTTTTATTATAGCCCTGAAGAAAAATAGTCTACTATAATAAATTTAATTTAAGAGAACAGTCGTATTTGCCTTAGTTGCTTCCATACTCTATCACTGGAGACTGGCTGACAAGACATTTTCCCATACATATTTTGTTTACTTAGTTTCCTTATCCACAGACACTTAGAGGTTGGTGGTACTGAGCTATTCTACACATGAAACATCAGCATTTCTTTATGGAGAAATATATGCTTATGCTAAGTAAAAAGATTGAGCCATCTGGCATAAAAAAAAAAAATCATAAAAAGACCTGTCAGTTTATTTCACACTGCATTGTAGTGAGACAAAAGTAAAGCAGGGAGGAAATAACATTTCCAAAAGGTGAACATTTTACTTTTGCAGACATGCAAAACAATTTCACTGGGAATAGTTTCTGTCATGGCACTTGATAGAATGTGTCTTTCACATGGTGAAAAGCAGGTCCTTTTTCTCTTTTGTCTTACTTTCTCGTATCCTCTTCCCAGGCAAAAAGACACGAAGTTCTGCCAAATACTGGCCTATGCTTTTGTTAAAAACAAAAAAAAAATTGGTAATTTTTTGGGGTTTTGCTTTGTTTTGTTTTTTTAATGTGGGCATTTTGCAACTTATTAGGTAATGTTTATCTAACCCAAATCCATCTTGTCTAGGATTTTTATTTTCAGCTTTTAGACTCTGATCTCAAGATTGAAAGTGGTAGATTTTTGGTCTGAATTTTTCATCTTAGAATGCAGCTGATAATGTAGTTAAAAATTCTGTGTTATTTTTGCCCATTTTACATGAAAAATACAATCTATAATTTAATATATAGATTATGTACAGCTTGGTCATTAGTCTGATGTTCTGGAAAAGCATCTAAAAAATAAATTAATAGTATAGATTACAGGTGTAATTATTTTAGTCATATCTGCAAAGATATGTTTGAGTAATAGAATTACTCCTGAGCAAAAGGAAACAAACTAGTTAGATTTTAATTATTATGACAGTAGTTAATCTATAAGTGTTCTCACAAATGGGAACAAACATTGGAAAGTGGATAGAGGGAAGCACTTGGTGTATAATTTATATATAAGTAATATGGAAAGTGTCACACCTTCCATATAATTGGTTCTTCTTTTAAACCTTATTTCCTGTTCCTGAGCAGTTGTTGAATAATGCTTTCTGCAAGACCTCTCTCTTTTGAAGATTTAAAATCTTTTAAACTTTACTAAGCAGTGATAAAAATAAACAGCATCTACTAAAGACAACGCAGTATTTGCCAATGTGGGTAGCAAAACTTGAATTAATAGCACTCTACTATAAGTTTTGTAATTAAGAACCAGAAGTGTTAGTTGAAACCCAGCTTAATCCTTATATCACTGCTCCAGATATTTCAGCTTTCAAGAGAATCTTTTATTATCCCTACAATCAAATCATTATTTGGCCTCATTAAACTACCAGTAGAGTAATCAGCAATCAAAATGTTTACAGTGACCAAAGGTATAAACAAAATCATCTCAAGAGTTCATCAGGAATACTACTTACTTATTTTCATGGGACATTTTTAGATAACTGCACTTTTTTCTTCTCTTTGTAAATTTTTTAGTTTACTGGAGTCCAGGGTATTGAATAAAATTTTTGAGAACATAAGAGTAGATCTTGAAGAACTTGTTATCCAGCTGATATTTTCTGCTTGGTATTCCTGCAGGGTCTTGCATATTCCATTCAGACTCCAGCACATATCCCACGGTTACTTTAGTTAGACTTTGGACTGCTTCTCTCAGAAGTTACTCTTCTAGGCTTATTACACCAGTACAAGTATTGAACAAGACATTGATAATGATGTAGCAACTTCACTGTTAAGGATGATGTTAAGGCCTGGAGGACTACTGACCATTCCTATGTCATTTTTGGATTATTTCCTTTCCAGACAATGCATAACATACCTCACTATTGTGTTGGGATCTTGCACAAGGTGTGAAAAAAAGATATTCCCTTTCTTTTCAGACATTACTCCATTCACTCAGCACTCAAGAACCTCATTGGTAACAGGGAATTGTCAGAATGGCAAATCACATTTGCAATCCCATCTTTAAAGCGGATCTTTATTTTAACAGTGCCTTCTCTGTTTATGTTAGTACTTGTACTTTACATACTGTTTGTATTTACTGCTCAGTTTGAGGATCCTAGGAAAGTTTATGGACTTCCTAACAAACATACTTAGTTTGTGCTCTGCAGAACAGTATAGCTCCTATTTAACACTTAGTAGAATCACCTACATGGCCACATTTAAAGTCTGATAAAACTTAAGTATGTCTGTAACTGTTTTGTTGGATCAGCACCTTAATTCAGTCTGGAATATGCATAACTACCCTCTATAGCAGTCTGTAGTTGATGACTAGTACAGAAAATCAGGTCCTCAAATGAACCATATTCAAACGGTCCAACCTGTCAAACAGTACCAGTGAAGTCAATGAAGCTATACTGACTGACACCAGCTGAGAATTTGGTCCGGGAATAATAGACAATAAAACTACAAAATTATAATTCATAAGTAACGTATTCTAGAAACTCAGGCACATAATATTAATCACTGGTATATGCACATCTGGGAATGAATAGGAAAGAAATAACAAATCATCTGGAAACTTTTTTGTGGAAAGTGCTTACTAAGGAAAAATGAGGTTTACAGTAAGTCAAGCAAAAAGTTAATCCACGTGAAAAAAGACATGTGGATAGGTAAGCAAAAAGCCTTTTTTATTTTAGTTTTTCGTAGTGACAACTTTAAACACAGTTTTAATTTTAAGGAGTATACTTTTTGATCTCAAGGAACAAGGTGGTGTTTCCCAATCCTAGCCAAGAGGACAGCAGCATATCTGAGCAGAAAGCTCGCTAGAAGCCAGGCAGGAAGAGCCATATGTTTGTTGTGGGGTGGTACCCTCCCTCATGTTCTCGGGCATGAACTGTCTGAATGAAGAGCCAGTGATAAAGAAAATTTTTAATCCTTGGATTCAGATGCATGTTTTGTTCACTATTTCTTCGTTGTGCTTTTGCTTTGCAGTTAAAAATGTATGTGTGCTATAAGTTGGAAACATGTATTCAAGCACTTAAATCAAGTTATGAAATCTAGTCACCCTTGCAGCTTCCGAAGTTATAGTCCCTCTTCCCTCTTCTGCCATATCACGAAATTGATACCAGGCTGAAGAGATGGTCCATTATGACAGGGAGCAATCTGGATGGCTAAATGTAGATGTACAGTGGGAATTTAGTCATTTTAGGAAACCTTGCTTGGGCTTCAGCTGCCATTTCAGAAGGCAGTGGGTCTCCTATAAGTCCTGTGCCATAACTTCTAGCAGTGTGATATCTCAGGCAGTCTCAGAGGGCTACACATTAAGGCCTTGTCAGGTAAGAGGAAAAACCTAATCCTTCAGTGAAACCTCTCTACTGTTGTTCACATGAAGTGTCACTGGGAAAAATGAGCGTAAGTTCTGGTTCAGCCTCTGAGGAAATATTTGCAGGCTCCAAACTATATAGGGGTTTTATGTTGAAATTAATATCTCAAATGATACTGGTAGTCAGTCAAGATTATATTTAATAAAGACATGTGTCCCTCCTACACAAAATGGATGCAAATTACAAAGCTGCACCATGTCTCCCTGCTAAGAGCCCCACAAAATCATCTGCATTTGGATGGAGTAGCAGAAAGCTCCAGGTAAGTATATACCTGAAATAAAAGGTTGTCATGGACAAATCCAGCACACATGAAAAAATGTATTAGTGCTCCTGAGCACCCCAGAAATGGGTCTACCCAGCACTTGAATGTGTCAGCTTGTTTCACTAGAAAAGACTGAATCAAGTTACCTCTGTGGGATGAAATGGGATGGCTATAGTTTAGTCTTCTGAACTGCACCAGGACTATAACACACTGTTCAAATTCAGCAGTTTAAAATACTTCTTTTTTTTTTTTTTCTTTTCTTTTTTACCTTTGGAAGGGCAAGAAAAGATACATGATTCACCAGAGTGGAATTTGCTTATTGTCAGAATATCCAGCTATACCATCAACATATGATACCTCTAAAAGCGGGTTCAAAGGGCTAACTCTGATAACACACTTGAAGAAATGTTCACCACTCACCTAAGAATGAAGAACAAAGCTACATCTTGTGAGAATTTTAAAGTAGGAATATTTAGACCCGCAGCCCGTTGCTCTGAGATGTGCTGGCTACATCACAGCACACTTCAAGTCTTATGGAGATGAGACAGGGGCTCTTGAGGTAATAATAGGAGCCAAGAGGGATACACCAGTGAAATAGCCCAAAGGAATTAAGGGATGTTCCTCTAAGAAGGTGGCATGTCTGACAGCCCAGCTGAAGTACCTTTACACCAATGCATGCAACATGGGCAACAAACAAGAGCTGGAAGTCGTCGTACTGCTAGAAAGCTACAACCTGGTTGTCATTACTGAAACCTGGTGGGACAAAACCCATGACTGGAGTGTGTCTATTGATGCCTACAGGCTGTTCAGATGGGACAGGTGAGGAACGAGGGGCAGAGGCATTGCCCTCTACATCAAGAAATGGATAGATTGTAAAGAGCTGTCTCTGAGGAATAGCCATGAGCAGGTTGAAAGCCTATGGGTGAGAATAAGGGACTGAAGCAGCAGAGGGAACCTTGTGGTTTGTGTCTACTACAGGCAAACTGATCGAGAGGAGCCTATTGATGAAGCCTTCTTACTCCAGCTACAGGAGGCATTTTGCTCACAGGCTGTCCTCCTGCTGGGGGACTTCAGCCACCCCGACAACTGCTGGAAAAGTAGCGTGGTGAACTGTAGGCAATCCAGGAGACTCCAGTAGTGTATCGAAGATAACTTCTTAAGCCAGGTAATAGAAAGCCCCACCAGAGGAGACGTGACACCAGACCTGTTGGTCACCAATGCAAGTGAGCTAATTGGTGACATCAAGATTGGAGGCAGCCTGGGCTGCAGTCATGCTTTCCATAGACCACAAGAGCTCTCGATCCTCAGGTGCAAAAAATCAGGAAAGGAAAGCAAGACTGGCATAGCTGAGTTGAGACCTGCTGGTCAAATGAAAGGGCAAGAAAGAGATGCACAGGCAGTGGAAGTAGGGACAGGTATTGTCAGAAGAGTTTAGGGATGCTGCTCAGTTGTGTAGGGATGGGGTCAGGAAGGCCAAGGCAGACCTGCAGCTGAACTTGGCAAGGAATGCAAAGAATAATATGAAGAGCTTCTACAGTTATGTCAACCAGAAAAGGAAGGTCAAAGAAAATGTACCCCCTCTGATGAGCAAGACTGGCAAACTGGTAACAACGGATGAGAAGAAGGCTGAGGTATTCAATAACTTTTTTGCCTCAGTCTTCACTGGCAACCTGTTTCCCTACACCTCTCAAGTGGATGGACTTCAAGGCAGGGACTGGAGGAGAAAAGTCCCTCCCACTCTAAGAGAAGATCAGAATGGCAAACACCATTTAAAAGACCAATTATTAGCCATATGTGAACAAACATTGACAAGTTAAATGGGTCACTGTTCTGAGTACTACTAAGTACTTACTAAACCTATGAGCCACCAAAATGATGATTGGGAAAGCTGTCAGGAATGTGAGATACAGCAAACCATCTTTTTGCCTCTTCCATGTACTTTATTTCCATTAACATATAAATGGATGCCACACCCTAGTAAATTTAGTATATATCATTAACAACTGTAGAGCTCAATGGATGTTTGGCAGCCATCTAAAAAGCCAGGAGAGCAAGTACACCTTATGCCATACTCTGTTTGCCCGAGCTCCATTAAGGCAGTGAAATCATTTCAACGCAGGTGCTGTGACACCACATAAAGTTTTAAAGGAGTCCATCCCCAACAAGGAACCTCTTTCCTGCGATCGCTCGTGACTCAGTATATTTGTGTAAGTAGCCACACGCTAGTGAGAGCTACTAGAAATTGCCAGTGCAGATAACGTAGTACTGGCAGTCAGTATGATTTTAAAGTCCCTAGTACTCTTAAACCATGACTCAGGAGAGCAGAAGTTGTTTCTTCTCAGCCTCTGGAATCATCCCATAAAGGAGAGGAAGTAAGAGGCAGTTTGGAAACCATGATCCTCCTCCCCAAGAGCAGCCCTCCAGATATCAACAGCTAGTGTTGCTTGCGCATCCTCCTAGCCAGTGCTTTTTACTGCTAGCGTTTTAATGGAATAATTAGCAAGCAAAAATACTCTTACCAGGCAGATCTTCTTTACAGTATTTCGACTTAATATATGTCCATCATGTCTTTTAATAATCTAAAGAGATAAAGCTTCCTCCCATTTCTGTCCCCTTCCTCTCCCTTCACACCAATGCCAGGTTTGGGTATGACAGAGTGGTATTGCTAGGCAGTATTTCTGGGGATGTCACTCATGGGAGTATGCAGCCACTGCTCTCTGACAGCACTCACAAAAGTACATTTTCATTGATACAGACTTCCAGGTATTGCTGCACCTCCAAAGATTATCAGAGATAACAGGAGCCCATCAAGAAACATGTCGGGCAAGCCTGCAAATGCATTCAGTATTCAGATGAGAATATCCTCCACTCCTTTGTCTTTAGAAAATACATCTCTTATTGTTTCAAAATTCTCCCAAGTGTTGGAAAAACAGCAATAATTTAAAAGTGCCAGATTACCATACAAATCTTACAATTTAGCTACATAACAAGTATCTATCATATCTCAGCCATCCTCAGAAAAGAAAACATGAGCCATCGTGTGTCAGTCATTAGACGTATTTTTCTGTCATGCAGATCAATGTCTGACATCTTTGTGTCACTCCTGACTCTCTGTCAATATTCTTGCGCTCTGTTTATCTGCTGTGATCCTGAGCTTTCTGCTCTGCACAAGCCGGCGTGGAAGATCACAGATCCTGCTTCTGCTTTAACGTTGACCTACATTCCCCAAAAGATTAGGCAGCCCAAAATACAGTCTTTAACTTTCTGGGACGCGTCTGAACAACAGTAAGCTTCATGAAGAGGAAAACACATTAACAGAAGCTCCAATTCTCATCAGTCTTCTCTCCTGGCAGAGTCTCTGAAGTGGCGGTGTCAGTGAGGGGCATGCGTACCACTTTCTGATCTTCTGCTGAGTGGTGTTTGACTAGTGATCGCTTGCCTTTTAACAGCTTTAGAAAACAGCAGCAAAGCAATCCTGTCAATGCTTTTTTATTTATCCCCAAAAAGGGGCATGTGACCTGTTGGAAAAAAAACAAACAAAAATCCTAATTAGATAATGATCAAAGACTAGAGGACAGATTAGCTCTTTTGTGCGACATAAACGTTGGCAAACAAAAGATTCTTGCAATGTAGGCTCTGCATACTTCACAGAAAACCACATTCATGTACCTAATGCTCACTATCAATGCAATTAAAGAATAATTTCAGGCTAAATTCTGGATGGGACTCCCCAAAATTCACTTGTGGGAATAAACTCCTAGGGAGTACTTACTGAGAGTAAGGGGTGGGGATTCAGCTCCAGATTCCGTCGCCTCCATGAGGTATATACAATGCAGGTCTGCATATGTACTAGGTGTCTAAGCTCCTTGCGTGGTCGTGGATATCTAATCGATCTAGTCAAGGAAGCTACTAGGCCACTTAGGTCCACTGAGCTCCACCTAAAGCAGACATTTGCATTTAAGTAGATAAACAGCTTTCCATTAATCAACCATATTGCAACCATATTTTACACCCATCATTTTTAAAATAAGTCTTTTTTTCAAGCAGCAAGTCTTTACTTAATGTTGAAAGTTTTTTAGGAGTTTTGATGATGAGATGCAGACATGGTGATGCAGAAAAGGAAAAAGAAGGGGAACTGTGTTCACATATGATTTTTGGCTGATGATTTTTGATCTGTACGAGTAAAGTGACCTGAGTGCAGCATGTGTTATAAGGAGACTTTTTTCAGTCTACCTGTATGACCTTTCCAAATTAATAATATAATTATTTTATATAATTGTTAATATAATTGACAATAATACTTCCTGCTCCTACTTAAATTCTCAAGTTTGCAGAAGATCTTCCTTCTCAATACCCTCATACTATTACATCTGTACAGAAATACAAATGAAAGTGATAGTTGTAGTGGAGCATGGCGTAGAAACACTTCATAGCTGAGCAACAACATGTCACAGAGACAGTTCACTGGAAGCCCATGACAGCAGCCCAACCTGATGGCAGCTCTCCCTGCCCTCTTCATGAGCACCTACAACAGTAAGTTCCAAACAGGCAGCCAAACCAAGCACACCGTTGGGTCCTAATCAGTGCTAAAGCCTATAACGTGGTGTCAGCAACAAAACTGGGCTGAAGTGTAAATGCTGATTGATGCTATTCATCCTTACTTCAGTGGTGTCAGGTATTAATGTCCACTTACTTTCTGTCCCAGTTTTATGTTGCTCACTTGATTTATGAATCCCAGTCTCAGTACTCTTTTGTTTCAGCACAAAATGGTCTGAAATGAAAAAGGAATTGCCCAGAGAAAACCCCAAATATTGCACAGCTAACAGAAGAGATGCAGTCATAAGGATCTATAGAGTGGGAAAGGACAGAGTGACAGCATAAATAAAAGTCCGAAGATCCTAGGTTATCCAGCAATGCTTTGGTGACTTCTCAAGATGCTTAGACCTTTACTATCTGAGCAGGTTAGAACAGCTTTTAGGCTTTTCTCCCTGTCCTGGATCAAATAAGCCCTAAACCAGTACTGTCATATTCTCCTACATCATACTTTTTTACAGACACAGAGGTTTGTCACAATTAAAAAAAAATACTCAGTTCACATAGTTTACCAAATCAAGATCGAAGAGGTTTACTATTTATTAATGACATACAATTACTGGCAGTCAGTATTAGTATACATTTAAAATTCAGTAACAGTAATTCAACAAGTAAACCATAGTAGTAGATGCATAGGAAATATTAATAAACAACTACAAATTTCTAAACACCTTTCTGCAATTAATGCCAAGACCCATATACACCCGCATACATGCTAACAGAATTACATGCCCTCCCCAGAACCTTACCCATACCAATGCAGGTCACCCACATGTCCCCTTTTCTGGGACCATGGCATTCCCTTCTTCCATACTGCTGGTGCCAGAGATGTTGGTTACTCTTTCATAAAATGTGTAAGCAGACAATTCAAAGGACCGTGCAATATAGGTGTTTCAGCAATGGCATATCAGCACTTACAAAAAGCACTGACAGTGGGAGGCCTGATAAATCTGTTAGAAGAGATTGAACTTGAACAGAGCCTGGAATTGTAACAGTGGGTTGTGATACAGGAAAGAGGACTTCTAATTTGCTGAAGATATTTCTTTTTTCCTTAGGAATAGTCAAACTCTTATTGTTAATAAAGAAGTTACTTAAACACCCCTATGTTAAATCAGGGTGCTTCACAGAAAGATTCCTTTAGGCAAAGTGCATTTCTGTCTATGAAACTCACTTTGGTAATTGATGTTCTACTGATTTCAGAAAAGAAAAAGGGGCTACTGTATTTTTTTTTTTCATGCAACTCTTCTACTTGTGTGTGTCTTGCACACTATGGCATTTTTCTTCCTGAAAACAGCTAATTGAACTCTGCTGTATAGTATGATGATGCCAGCAGCTGTATTATGCCAATATTTTTTGTTCATGCCCAAGATTTATTTTTAAACTGGCTGAGCTTTGCAATGTCTTGTTTTACTCTCTATGTGCTTTGAAAAACTGTTTAAGGATCATCTGAAGAAATGAGAATACAATAAATATGACCTGACCATTATTTTACTCATGCAAGCTCTGATGACCTTATAAAATCCTGCTTCCCTGTAAGCATGGCTTTGTTATCACACAATGTCCAGTAGAAAAATAGTAGTCAAGGTTTCTGAAAAAGACAAAGTTATATAGACTTATGAAGATGGTGAATTACAATAACGCCTCAATTTACTTTGTAGAACTTATGAAACTTAAATAAACTGGAAATAATGACCTTTCGTGGAACATTTATAATAATTTGGACATTCCCAAAATTTTATTTCTAGTAAGGAATAAAATTGTGACATTTAGTTTATAACAGTGTGTCACTTCCTAGAAAGCATTCCTAAAGATATATCTAATCAAATGGAGAAGTAAGAGAACACAAATGTACAATGAGCAGTATAGAAAACAGCTATATCAAGTTCACATTTCTGTAAACAATATATGAACTTTTACAGCAATTTAGCACAAATACACACACACATAAAGACAAGGAAAAGTCCAAATATATAATTCTGATTTCAAACATGCCTATTATAGGGTTCTCGCTTCTTGTATTTCAGTACCCAACTGAACACACTATAAACGAGTTGTCCATAGAACTGGCCAACTCAGATATTATCTGTGGTGACTCTGCTTTGGTATTTACAACAACAAGAGGAGGATTGATTCACTCAGGTCATTATAAAAGAAACCTAATGTGTGTCTCTTCACAACTACAAATTTTTAAGCCTTAAGATGAATAGTGAAATCACTGTTGGAAAAGACAGAGGTGCAGTTGATTCTGCCTTAAAACCAGGGCATGGATGAGACAAGTCCCTGCTGCCCTATGATGCCATGGCTACAGAGCTCTGCTCGCTTCTCTAGTAGGTTCCTCATCTGTAGACAACATGTATGTGCCTGTCCACATCTCAGGTCTCCAGTCTCACTTTGTAGACATCAAGAATCATTCTTGAAAATAGAAAATCAACCTGTTTTTTTTTTCCTCCTAGCAAGCCTATTACAGAATTCAATGGAAGACTCCAATTCAGTGACCTAGCTCAGAATTAGGTTTAAAATATAATCTGTTCATAACTGAAAGTTCACTAATATGAAGAATTTTGTGATAAATGAAGATCATGATATGTCTTCATAATTTTTCAAAGAAGAAAATTGTGAGATGGGACAAGGAGAAGAGATAGAAGAAAAGGAAGGGGAGAAGAGGAAATAAAGCATATTATCAAAATATATTGCTCTATTAATCTATAACAAGTGTGCATGTTTATGTTAACCTTTTTGGTGGAAGGATTGCAATGTTCCAAGACTTTACATTACCTCAGTAACAATTCACCCTCTTAGAACAGCTGGTTTATGGCCTTTAGTTTCAGGATGCAGGCACGATGGAAATCATACACACATAATGTTAGTCTGAAACTGGGCATGAGACAAAATTCATTGGGATTTAACTTTTATTGCAAAATAAAACTAAGCTATAAAGAATTCAAAATCTGTATTGACATTCGCGGGTATTTACATCTGGAGTTTTGGTATCAAAGTAACAAGAAACAGCAATGTCACTATTTGTCATTTCCTGGAAATATGGATGCAGGGGAATCAGGAGACATAATAGTCACAGATCTCCCAGAGTTTTCATCTAATACTTCCCTAAATGGCTCCAAGCACCAGCCAGGATTTACAACGAACACGAAAGCATCAGACAATAATACATCCAGTAGTGACTGAGCATGTCATCTGTTGATATCTGGTGTTTTTTCCTCCTTCCACAAAAGCAGAGGAGCCGTAGATCCACTTTAACCAGCTGCCAAGAAATTTACCCCATAGTCTAGATGAAGCCTGATGTTTTCACACATGCTTTCCCTGAGCCTGAGGGAATAGTTGTGGAAGTGCAGGGTGTCCACCTTGCACCTGTGTTCTTACTGCCAGTGTCTGTTGGAGATGTGAGTAGCCAGGTTCATCTTTTAATTATGTTTTTCTTTGCTAGAGGTTCCAACCAGCCCTTTCCTGAGCTGCAGAAATAAATTAGACATAAAGCTATTCTTTGTTGCTCTGCACTCATTCTAATGCTATCCAGCCCCTACTGCTTCACAGAATTATAGTTATTGCAATCCAAATAGTTTGCATTTATATTATTGCAAGTCCCAATAGTTTCACATGACAAAGCAAACAATAAACTTTTAAGAGTTCAAGGCTGATCAAGAGATTTCCAAAAGCCACCTCAGTGAGAGAAAAAGTAATACAACTAGGCAAAAAATTGGGTCATTTTTTAAATTGTGATGTATATATATAAATCTTCTTATGCACTTAAAGAGATTGAGTGTCAGCAGAAAGGACATATTCCTGGTGTATTTACTATGGCTCTTATTCTCTTTCTGTACTGAAAATTCATTGAAATAATTTTAGTGATACAGTTCAGTGACAAGAATTTAAATGAAGTTGATGATGGCAAAAGTTTTGCACTGTTTTATGTAACAATGAATGAAAAGGCAGAGCTGGGCAGCTCACTACTAGAGAATAAATCTGACTGTATAAGACAAAACATAAGACACTGCAGGAAAATCCAGTAAGAAAAAGATAATTCATTGCATGAAACTGGCAGTGAGGATCTGCCAGTTGTCTGTTTAGTGTCTTATAATACATGATAACACCTCAGCTTCACCTAAAATCTGCACATGACTGTCAACATCAACAGCAACAACAAGGTAAGCAGCAGCCACAGGGGTAAGATATGTGCTTACAAAGCAAAGAAACCTTGTCTTACTATGTCCTGGGCAGGCAGTAGAGACTTGCTGTTGTATGAAGTGTTCTTTGATTGTTTGGAATTTTGTAAGCCTTTGTATTTTCTGCTGTCTTTTGGAAAAAAACTCAAATATTATGAAAAGAAGGAGTGAAAAATAAATAAAGATCAAAATGAAACCCAAAATAGACTATGGTCACAGCATTTCTGTTCAGAGAAGAAAAATATAAAATAATAATAATAATAAAAAAATAATCAAGAAGCACTGTACCCTATGGAAATTTCAACTCCAGTTTTCAGATGAAAGAGGTCTTCAGGTAGGTATCCAAACAAAACAAATCTTTTAAAGTTCACTGAGTGTGATGAATGAGTTCATATTATTAGATTGTATGAGTGCTTATTTTGAGGTTATATCAGTATAACTAATTTTGCTACCATGTCTGAAGTATTTTATTTTTTTTTAACCTAGCCCCAAAAAAAAGTGTGCTTTGCTAGCAAAACTGTAAAGCACTAGGTAGAGAGCATCTTCTGTAGACAAATTACTTGGGCCCTAAAATAAATGTAGTAAGGTGACTTCACATCGTTCTAGGTCAAGCAATCAGAAACACATAGATAAATTAAAAGCAAGACAGTTTCTGCAAAAAGTTCTTGAGGAAGGAATATTTTCTTAAGTTCCCCACCTTTGGGCTTGACTTGACATTTTACAGCTCTTTACACTCCAAAGGCTGAAGGAAAACTCAGAAGACCTCCTTACTTCCTTGGAAAGGAGAGGAATATTATACCTGCACAGAATAACTATACCTAGAAATAGCTTTCATTGAAAGATATGTATTAAAACATATAAAATATATCTTGCATATATGCTATATATATACATACTAAAAATACTGAAAAACTTCAGGTTTTCATGGTTTTCCATGGGGAAAAAAAAAAAAAAGAAAAAAGAAAGTTCTTCTGAAATTCTCTCAAAGTTAACTGAGTGAGCAAAACCTCATATAAAATGGGTCAGGAAACATACGCAACACTGGCCAAAATTCATATTTTCCCAGGGTTTGTTTCCCCTCCAGCATGCCCCCAGTGCACATGACATTGCTTTGTGTAAGTTGCATATAAATTGCTGGCCTTTTTCTAAAACTGATAGCTCATTCTTGAAAATAAAATCAATGTGTTAACTAAGCTATCACAAATAGCTTGTTCCCTAATGGGAACAATTTCTCTTGCTTGTTTTATGGCAACGTGCAGTATAATTAATACAGTATTGTTTAACAAATTAATCACAAAACACTTCTTAACACAAGCATTTGCAAGTGAAATATTTAGGTTACAAAACAGCTTACAGATAATCACCTATTTTTATAACCACAAATATTTAAGTTACCCCTGACTTCTCATGAGAACCGACAACTTTTTTGGTGAGAAGAATATTCTACCCCAGATGTCCATGAAAAGATGAGTTGCTACTTGGATTCTCTATTAAGGTGTTCATATTATTCCTACACGTTCTCCTCATAGCATTGTTAGAAGGGTTAAAATCCTGATTCTGAAGAATGTAGGTGCAGTTGGGAGCACAGGACTTCTTACTGCTCACTTTTCTGATTGTTTTTCACTCTTTTGTATAAATACTATTGTCTGAACCATAGACTGGCAAACAATAAACTTCTCAATGAGTAAGTAAAGATTTATTCTTTATTTTAGAAACAATTTTTGAGTTCTAAAATGATGGCACGATGCCACCAATAAGCCATATAATAAACAAGGTGCCACCTACATTGTGAAATTTCATTGCTTATGGTATTTTAAAATAAACTATAGTATTTAGGACACCCAATAGTATGGGTTCAACTAAATTATACTAAAAATACCTCAGACTTAAATCTGAACCTAAAGATCCCTGTTGCTCATTAATCTGCAGCACAGATATTAAATAAAACCATTCAAGCCATATATGTCAGTTTTAAGTATGAAGTCTCCTTTTTCTCTAATACACAACCTACCGTAAATTGCAATTTGTATAAGTTGTTTTTGTGATGATACAACAATAAGTGTCTATAATAAAATCTACCCATAATAAAAAAAAAAACACAAACCAAATGAGTCACTAGCCAATTCAGACTTTTTTTTTTTCCTTATTTCTGATCTCTCTCCTCTCCTTTCTCATTCTTTTTCCTCCATTAAAATGGCGTTTTAAAGTTTAGCAGAATATTTTGGACTAAATAGAAGTGATCACCAATGTCCTGGGATGCTTAGAAAACTGCTAATAGTGAAGCTCTTTCACTCACCCCAAGGAGATATCACTTTGCTCCTGGACCATCTAGACCTTATGATCCCACTGCTTTACTCCACGTAAAAGGCACATCCATCCCTACCCTTCAGCATCCACATCTATACCACTTGGAGAGTACAGGATAGCACTCACGGGATCCAGAAAGGACAAGAGAAGCACCATTGCCACGGTGTTGCCATCACCCCTGCATCTGGTGTCCACTTCGAATCCACAGCCCGATTTGGCACCAGAGACAATCTTGGGGGACCCATGCAGGCAGAACAGCTGACTTCCCAGCAGGTAGAGCTGTCACCATCCCTCATTCACAGGCTCAGTCCTCCCATCCTGTTCATTTCCAAGGTGCCTCTACTCCCTCTCTGCTGCTGCACACATACGCTTTGCCATCTTTGCCCTATTCTTTTCCAGACAGGATCTCTGCCCAAGGAAGCAAGGTAGATAACACATGTCAAGGCAAAAAAAAAAAAAAAAAAAAATTCTTGTCAACAGTACCGGCTCCGGTATTGTTCAACATATGTATCAGGGACCTGGATTAGGGTACCCTCAGCAAGTTTGCACATGACACAAAACTGGGAGGAGTTACTGACACACCGGAAGGCTGTGCTCCCATTCAGCGAGACCAGGACAGGCTAGAGAATTGGGCAAAGAGGAACCTAATGAAGTTCAACAAAGGCAAGTGTAGAGTCCTTCACCTAGGGAGGAATAACCCCATACACTGGTACAGGTTAGGGGTTGACCTGCTGGAAAACAGCTCTGCAGAGAGGGATCTGGCAGTCCTGGTGGACAGCAAGTTAACCATGAGCCAGCAATGTGCCCTTGTGGCCAAGAAGGCCAATGGTATCCTGGGGTGCATTAAAAAAAGGGTGGCCAGCAGGTCAAGGGAGGTTACTCTGCCCTGGTGAGGCCACATCTGGAGTACTGTGCCCAGTTCTGGGCTCCCCAGTTCAAGAAAGACAAGGAACTACTGGAGAGGGTCCAGTGGAGGGCTATGAAGATGATCAAGGGAACGGAGCATCTCTCTTGTGAAAAAAGGCTGAGAGACCTGCATCTGGTTAGCCTGGAGAAGAGAAGACTGAGAGGGGATCTCATCAATGCTTATAAATATCTAAAGAGTGGTTGTCAAGAGGATGGGGCCAGACTCTTCTCAGTGGTGCCCAGTGACAGGACAAGAGGCAATGGGCACAACCTGGAACACAGGAAATTCTATTTGAACATAAGGAAAGAATCCTTTACTTTAAGGGTGGCAGAGCACTGGCACAGGCTGCCCAGAGAGGTTGTGGAGTCTCCTTCTCTGGTGATATTCAAAACCAACCTGTATGTGTTCCTGTCCAACCTGTTCTAGGTGAACCTGCTTTGGCAGGGGGGTTGGACTGGATGATCTCCGAGGGTCCCTTCCAACACTTATCGTTCTGTAACTCTGTGATTCTGTGATTTGCTGTCCTTTATACGTTTGTCATTTGAGTAATGATTAGGCAAAATAAACAAATAAAAATAAAACCCAATGTCATTCTGTGTTGTCTCATATGGTAGTAATACCACACCACTTCCCTTATCCTATTCTTTCTGAAAAAAAATATGTTTATACCATTACAAAAGGAGCAAAGTACTCAGTGCGAACAAACAAAATCAATCAGTTGAAGCTGATAATTCCTGTTTTGCATCCAGAGAAGGGCACAGAGCATTAAGTCATTCTACAAACAAAAGATGAACACGGTAACAAAACATCACCAATCAAAAGGGACAAAATCATAATAATCACCAGGCTGAGAAATACTGAGTAGTGCTACTATAGCAGTACTATAATTTAACAAGTGAAACAAAGCTGTTTAATTTTCCTATAGCAACTATATAGAGTATTTGCTATGAGGGGATGTCCATCTTTTTTAGATATGACCTGTGAAACAGAAAGGCTGTAGGATGTTGTTATGTATAATTGGAAGTCCCGCTGCTGCCCTTTCATTGGACTTTGGTTGGAGGAGCTCCCCCTCAAAAGAGAGGACTGAAGGCCTGAACAGGGGATGGCATGCAGTGAAGGTTAACAGGAAAGGGAAGCGATGTTAAGAAAAAATTAGCTTTTCCACCAATGTTAAAAGTTGAGATTTTTGAACAAGAGTTGATTTCCTTTGAAATCTTTATTTGTGCACTTATTAGATTGGTATATGGTTGTGGAAGACACTGTTTTGATCCTGTGTTTTCCCTGGTTTAAAGCCTTAAAGGTTTGTAGCGGTATGTTTTGGAAGAGATAATAGGAAACATGAAACAAATAACTATCTCCCATGTAGCCCCAGTTGCAAAAGTATCTGAACAGTTTGCTATCTTAAATACATTTATCAAAGAGCTTATCAATGACAGATCAAGGACTTCATCGTGAATTTTCAAGGCCCATGCTAGAGCACTGTAGGCTATGTGGCTGATAGTCCACACCACCAAGGAACAGAGCAGATAAGGTTGTGCAAATGTCCGTCATACACACCAAGGTAAAATAAACACACTTTCCAGATCATAGATACATATTGTGAAAATTCTCCTCTGACCTTGGAGAGGTGGGGCTATCTATAGTATACAGTCAAGTTTCAGAAGGGGGCCCTAAGGAAAATAAATGATGAATAAGCACTGGTTGCAAACTTAAAACCAGAGCATCTGAAAAGCATCTGGTTTTAGGCTGCAAAATCTCATCCATCAACCAGCAGAGGTTTTATTTAAGCCTCACTTTAAAGGAAAATTCCAAAAAGTTAGCAGCTGGCAAAAAAAAAAACCCAACCTCTTTAGAAATATCTGCACAAAAAGAAGGTTAAATAATATCCACAAATTTACTATGTAGACATTGCAGATTACTGAATAGAAATTTTGATGATAATAAAGGATTGGTCATTGCTAGAAAAACAATCTGGTAAGCAGCCATGGTCTGTTTATATAGTACGTATGCCAAGGTGTGATCTGAGCTATGAAGCCATCCATATCCTCTCTCTAGACACAGACCATCTAGGGATGATATTTCTGACTAAAATGGGGATTTGTGGATAAGCACATACAGGAGTATTGGCAAAAGTTAATTCAAATAAGGAAATAGAAAGTGGTAACTGAGTTTAAATTCAAAAATGCCAAATTTTTATATCTGACATATATACATAAAATAGAACTAAACAAGACCTTCCAGTTTGGATTTGAGTCCTCTGAGTAGCTGTAGAACTTGCTTGTCAAATTTGCATCTGTATAAATAGATCATACTTGCATGACTATGAAAGTCTTGCTCCATCTCTGCCTGACTGCAGACTCATGCATTTATTCAGTACCTGTTGCCATTGCTCATGTGAGGAAGCATCAGGAGCTGCCTCCGTGAGTGAGATGAGCTGGGAGCCAAGGGTGGCCCCAGGGTAGGCTGTGTCCTCTCCAACGGGGCACAGCACCCGAGAAGGGCCAGGGTGATGATAGGCACAGCCTCCTTCAGTGGTCCCAGAAAGGGTGATAGATGACCCAGGTGCCAGCCAGGAAGCCCAGGCAAGAATAAAAGGAGACTGGCTTGAAACAGGACTGAAGACAAGGTTGCCTGCATCCCAGGTCCAGGATCAATCCCAGAAGAGAGGCCAGTAAGTCAGTCCAGCAGAGACAGGGCCAAGCACGAGTACCTCTGAAACACAGCTTGTAAGGTTGAGGTGCCCAGCCTGAACTAAAACAGAGACCCCAGACCAATGTGTAGAAGCCTGTGGGGATGTCCCAGGTGACACCAGTCAGGACCTACTGGTGTGCTCAGAGCTATGACAGTCTGTGAGTTTTCCTATTCATCCAGCATATTCCCATATCACTGCTTGCACAGTAACAGCCAAAGAAATCTCTCCTGCACACATACAAATTTTTGATTGGGGTAAGGGGACCTGCCTGTTCAGTTTCACCTAGATCCCCAACCAAGCACCATCTGCCCATTGCCCTAGAGCTCCATTTTGGCTCAAACCTGGGCACCTGGTGGGTTTACACCACCCTGGTCTTGCTTGGGCATTGTGCCCTGGTCAGGCTAGTCACTGTCCCTGTCTTGTTGCCAACTCCAGGAGCAGCCCACTCCTGCTGCTCATGGACATAACGTTATAGTGGTCTGCAGCATGATGTGTCCAACTCGGAGTGCTCTAGATGTCTCATTGCCAAGAAATGAAAGAGTAGAGCTGATCTGGACACCAAGATCTCAGACACCAGGGGTGCTGGATGTCAGAGAGGCTCGTTACAGAATCCACACATATAATTTACATCTACAATATTTAGCCCTGGAGGAGTAAAGGTCATGCTATTCATCAGTTCCAGAAAAGGCTCAAAATGAAAAGATCTTGACGGGCTACAGGTTTTAACTATTCCCCAAAGTTTAAATTTTTTTGTGGCCCTCAGTTTTGTCAATAAACTAATTATGCAGTTCACGAAGTACTCCAGAGTTTTTCAATGACTTACGTAATGATAAAATCTTTCATCAGTTCATATGTTTTTATAAAACAGAATCATTAAAGATTGAAAAAGATCAATTAGATTAATTAAACATTTATAGTCAGAGACACTATGTATAATCTGTATAATTTATATGTAGAAATTGCTATTTTCATATGTAGTTCATATATGCTACCCACGTAACATATTCAGTATCTCTAGTTATGATCTCACTCCCTAAAGTATTCAGATATTTTCATTAGTAATCTTCAGCTGACCATAACATTTCTACTTTTCAAGAATGATGAATTTTAGTAGATTATTTCCTTCACCTCCTGTCAGGGTATCTGTGTTCTTAAACTCATCATGGATATTTAGCTTCATAAAACTGTGGGAAAGGCTTGTTTTGTCTGCAATTCATGTGGACAATGCCTTGGTAAGGCACATTCATATTCACGTGCAGCATTGATTTTTAACATGTATTTTTATCTTAGAAAAAAATAACTTTACATGGGAATTAATTTGTTGTTCAGTGTTTATTTTGCTGTAAGATACCCAAAATAATATTAAAGGAAGAAAGTTTGTTCATATTGCAATTCATCACCAGATTAGTTTCACAATCTTTGTGGAAAAAAATGGACCTTAAGAAGGCAAAAAGTGCCAAGATGAGTATCAGGTATTTACCTTAATTCTGGGGTTTTTTTTGCACAGAAATTAGTTGAATTAGCTAGTTGCATACCGCTTCTTAAGTAATACACAGCTGTTTCCTATATACCTATAGAACTACATTATTTCAGAGTACATCATTAGTAAACTATTGATTACACAGGTACAGCCATGATTCTTGTTTTGAATTACATTTTCACTGACACCATATTTCCATCATCCTTGGCAAAAAGAATACAGAGAGAGTTCAACATGCCTTCATTAAAGTTATTACAGTCTTACATTTTCCCTCCATGCCCACTACGATCTTCACTTGTGCATGCCTATCAATCCTGAATCTTTAACAACTGTGCTAAAGAGGTAATTAAGGGTTGGCTTTATACAGTAAAGGAGATTAATGTGGTATATAGCGTGCATCCTTATCTGTTGGAAGCAGAATGAAGCTTTCTATGACAAGGCAGGATATGCCATTGTCAGTAGAAACAAAACATTTGCATATGAGAGAATGGTTAGGAAGTGGTTCCCTAACTTCTGCACATTCCTGCTTTTTGAGATTTGCATGGTAGTTTCACTCCTATTGTAGTGTCTTTTAAAAAGATTTAGTTGTTTCTTAAATATGGGGAGGCACTTAATACACTACACCTGAAGTATAATGCTTTATAATGTCCGGTATGGAAACACGAAATGAAGGGAGAACAGTACAGGTCTCCTATGTCACCCAGTTTTTCTCTCAGCAAAAGATACTTCTGCCAAATGTTGTCCTCTCATTGTAGAGTTAAACTAATTAAACTCTGAATTTAGGAATCAAAAAGTACTTAACCAAATCCTTTGTTTAATGGCTGGTATAACTGAACCTGAAGGAATCTTTCTGAAAAATTGGAAGTCTAAAAGTCGGACTATATCAGAACTAACTTCTGCTCCCTGGGCTGCCACAGACTCCTATGCAACACCCTAGAAGTTAATGAAGCTAAACTCTTGGAAATGGCAGTCTAATTGACTGTCATACTGTGTCCCATTTAAACCCCAAAGATGGATTTATCTAACCAAAAGAAGTAGTTGTCTAGATCTTTTTGGAGTTGTTCCATCCCTCTCCCTTCCAGGTGCACATCTAAAGTAATTCCCATGAATTTCAGCCTAAACTTGTTTTTTCCTTTCCACTGCATATAAAGAAAGTTTAGGATGATTTCCACAGATGTAGGGGTATGTACTATAGGTATAGAGTAGTATGCAGGAAAGAAATGTGGTACAGCAGGAGAAGATTTGTGGATTAAAACACACAACACTGAGGAACTGATATGTGCTATGTGTGTGTTTGGGGAATTTTGCTTGGGCTTGGTCCCAGTCTGATTGCTGGAACATTTATTAGCAGGTGTAGTGCATTAGGTGCATTCCTAGAATAATCTTTTGCTTTAGCTTCAGAAGGCCATTTGTGTGTTCTAAGGTTGCTCTGTGACATTAACTGATGCTCAGTAAATTCTGGATAACCTGGAGATTTGCTCTAAATGAGCAGTCATGACCTGAACTAAAATATTAGTGTGGGTGTTCCCATAGATGTTGAAGGTGGATGAGATTTATCCCACTGTTACAGCCATAGCATCAGATATCTTTTTTCTAGCTGGCCATAAGGTAGTCGAAAGCCTGTTGTAGTGAAGCAGTACCTGCAGGTACAGGTAGATTAGATATCAGTGCCTTTACAAGACTTGGTTTTCTGAACAGTTACTAATTTATTACTGCAGTCTCTGTGCACCTGTATGAAAGAAGCCAAATTTAAAAAAAAAAAAAAAAAAAAGAAATCAGCCTTTTATCTCTTTCATAGTAATGGTTTCTTCAGCTTGGGAAAATAAGATGACCAAGAGGAGGTGAGCCTATCATCTTTGTGAAAGCGGTTCTAAAAAACTACTCTTCCGATATCATCCAACTACTTCCTAATAATTTTCCTAGCTTTATTTTCTTTTTTCCTGCATTTTAGAAATGAACATCTGTTCATTTATATTAAATCACTTCTTTTTACCATCAATCCCATGGTACACTATTATAATGCCCTAATTCTATACTATACTATACTATACTATATTATACTATATTATACTATACTATACAATACTATACTATACTATATTATACTGTCCTAATTTTATTTAGTGTCATTTCATCAATTTCATCAAAGTGCCTGATGGTCATTTCATGTACCAAAACCAATCATAGGAACACATCTACATATATTTCAATAAAACAAGCAATTTGTCCACACTGTAAGGGGACAAATAAGGGGACTGCTTTCACAGCATCAGTTGCCTGTGCTGCCAAGTACTAAAAATCCTAATTATCTCAGTGTCTTTGAAGCCCTTTTTTTTTTCATTTGCCTTGCTATAATATAGAAATGCCATTATTGTCTGTACAGGGAACCGCTGCAGTGAAATTAGCTTTGATTGCAGTCCCAGTTGTCTTCATCTGACAATAGTTTTACTTGAGTGAGTACTTGATGGGGAACTCCTTGTTTGACATTTGCCAGCTTGCAAGACAGAGTAACACTGCCAGGAAAAGGGGAAGGAAGTCATACTTTCCCAAACTAAGGAAAATGAAACTCTACATTTTTTTTTTTTTGTCATTTCTTCACTCTGACATTTCATTCTGCTCATATCTCAGTTGCCCCTTGAAGTCTCATTCTCAGAATTTTCATTTCTGGAAAAAGAGGTTTTGAATATTGACATTCCAAACTTGAAACAACTCATATCCTTTAGCATTTTAAAATCAGTATTGTCTTCTGCAGTGAACCTTTTTAACAAACATGGGAAATAATACCTGGGTTCTCTTCCAGAAAGACTGATAAGAGTTTAATTAACTAAATAATGATGAGGTGTAGGATTTTCTTAGAAGAAAACAGACAGAGTTCCAAGCTGTAGATTGAAGTATTTAGGTGAAATATTGCCACTGCAAAAGTCAGATTTGACACTGGCATCCATGCAGACAAGATATTGCCCCCTTTCAAAATTCTGGCAACAGTTATATTTTAGCTTGTCTTGATTATTTTGCACAAAAATTGAAATCAATATAACTGCAACAAAGAACAAGGTCCTTCACTTCCCCTCCCCTCCCTTAGCTAACATTTTGTCTAACACGTAGATTTTAGATAACAGAATGACTTTGCTTCCATGAAATAAAATGAAGACATCTTTAGTGCAGCCTCCAGGATAAGCACAGCTAAGTACTAAAATTTTGGAGATATATGAATATCTGAAGTAGGAATCATTTAGATACTTAGTCTGCAACTCTTCCAAAGTGAAGAGGTAGGATGATTTCTCAGCTGTGAAGATGTATCCTCTCAGTTTCAGCTTGGGTGATTGATTGCTTCCTCTGACAGTTCTTTAACTGCAGCTTTGGAAAGGTTTAAAGATTGGAAGCTGGTTTGCATCTAACCTACTTATTTGTAGGAAAGGATCCGAGGAATATCCTGTTAAGAAATAGAGTTTCCCTGACATGTCATAAAACACAGCAATTGGAACCAGATATATTGTTGGAGTTTCTTTGCTGTGATAGGAGACAGTGAAGCATGGTCTGTCCATGGGAGACCACAGGTTAGATGGTATTAGTCATCTCAGTTCAAGCGGCTGCATAAAAGTCCTTCAAAACAGAGCTTGTGGATCTCTGTAATGCTCAGAACAAGCAAAGTCAAAGCATAAACTATAACAGAAAAATATTGTAAAATGAAAATTCTTAACAAGATGGAAATAAAGTATTTTAATGGAAATATGACATGGCTGAGAAACTGGAAAGCAAATTAACAGTTCTCGTTGTTTTGATAATTTTGTTTGTGCAGTATCTTTAACAAATACAAACATACAATAAGCCATTTCTCTTACTCCTAAATCTGCTGTTGCAGGTCAGTAAAATCTGTAAGAACTCACATTTTCAGGTTTCATATAAGGTTTTTCTTCTATCATTTTAGGATTTTTTTTAAAATCCTATTCCTTTCCCTTGCAGAGACAATATTAACTGTGTAAGCAAACAAACTGGTTGAGTTAGCAACTGGAAGGAGTGAAACACTGCTATCACCTAGGGAGATGTGTTTCCAACAATTATCTTAATGAGGTGACTTCTTTTTGAAGTCAGCCTGACCCATGCGTAATTGTTTTACACCAGCTCCAACACTGGGAGCAGTTTGCCAATGTTCTTGTCCATTAAAACTCACTGTAACAGCCATGTTCTGTGTTTTCAATTAAATGTATGTTCTACAGGTATACAACTGTAATGCTTCTCAGCCTCTTTCAATTGTTTTGACAATATAGGCATTTCCCTTTTTATCTGGACATCAGTCAGGAATTCAGATGTGTCCTCCATAAAAGTTTGGATTGCAGGGGTATCACGTGGATACCATTGATACCACCAGGAGCAGTCTGAGGAGTATCAAGAAGGATATAAAGAAGGATTGCAGAGCACTGGGAGTGGTGGTCAGGGATTCTGGGGCACAAGTAGCTTTTTCAACCACCCTCCTGGTCAAAGGGAAGGGGTTTGAAAGGGCCAGTTGAATCTGGCCAATCAACAAATGATTACAGGACTGGTGCCACAGCCAGGGGTTTGGCTACTTAGACCATGGGACTCGCTTTGAGAAACCTGGTCAACAGGGGGCTGATGGGGTCCATCTGTCAGAGAAGGGGAAGAGCATCTTCAGTCAGAGGCTTGCCAAGCTTGCAAAGATGGCTTTAAATTAAAGTTGCAGGGGGAGGGGAACCTCAATCCATCCCACTCCTACCAGTTTGATGGCAGTGCCAGCAATAGATGCCCAGAGACTGGAGAAGGATCACAGGTCAGCAGGAGAGCACCTGGAGTACAGCACAAAGGAATTCCAGCCACTCCAGTCAGTAAGACGCTTTCATGGGGGGCCCAACTTAAATACATCTATGTAAACACACGTAGCATGGGGAATAAACAAGAGGAGTTAGAGATGTGTGCATGCCTACAGGGCTATGATCTTACTGGCATCACAGAGACATGGTGGGATGGCTGCTATGACTGGAGTGTTAGAATGGAAGAATACAGGTTTTTAGGCAGTACGGGCAGGGAAGAATGAGGAGGGGGTATCACCCTCTATGTCAATGACCAGCTGGAGTGCATGGAGCTCCACCTGGGGACAGATGAAGAGCCAACCGAGAGCTTGTGGGTAAGGATTAAAGGGATGGCATGGACAGGTGACATTATAGTGTGGGTCTGCTGCAAGCCACTTGACCAGGATGACCAAGTGGATGAAGCCCTCTATAGACAGATAAGAGCAGCCTCATGTTCACAAGGCCTGGTCCTCACAGGGGACCAGAAGGTTCCTGGAATGTGTTGATGATAACTTCCTTCTCCAAGTGATAGAGGAGCCAATGAGGAGAGGTGTCATGCTAGACCTTGTTCTCACCAAAAAGGAGGGACTGCTTGGGAATGTGAAGTTCAAAGGCAGCCTTGGCTGCAGTGACCATGAAATCGTGGAGTTCAAGATCCTTAGGGCAGTAAGGAGGGCACACAGCCACCCTGGATTTCAGGAGAGTGGGCTTTGGCCTCTTCAGGGACCTGCTTGGTTGTGTAACATGGGACAAAGCCCTGGAGGGAAGAGGGGCCCAAGAAAGCTCATTACTATTCAAGGATCACCTCCATTCAAGCATCAGGCCTCCTGGTGGTTTTGCCTCACTTCCTTTTTGTTGGGATGGGGTTTGAGCAACCTGGTCTAGTGGGAAGTGTCCCTGCCCATGGCAGCGGGGTTGGAACTAGATGATCTTTAAGGTCCCTTCCAACCCAAACCATTCTGTGATTCTATGATTCTATAAAAGAATGAGTAGAAAAGTATCACACCAATAGAAATGGGATTCTTTGCTCTGGTTTCTCAGTTCCTTTATAAGTTTAAAGCCTTCCTCTCTCTAAACTGTCCCATTGTCTGAAAAATAATAATGACTGATTCAAAAATAATTTCTATCTGTTCTACCATGACCATAGCTATTCTCTATCTCATTTTTTTTTGGTCTTGTATACATAAATATCACATATTTGGTTTGATGAACAAATATGATGTGACAGTTATAAAAACTGCTACACCAAGCTATTTACTACTCTGATGTTTAATGAGGTTTACCTTAGAGAAATATTTTTTGTATGAGAAATGCATTTTTTCCATTTTGTAATTTTTATTTTCAACCATGAAATATCGAAATGAAACATTTCAAAACAAATCAGTGCAGATAAGAATATTGCAATCTGATATTTTGATTTAAACTTTGATTGAAGATGTAAACAAAAAAAGAAATATTGGCAATTCTGGCAAAATAAAAATGTTAGTGTTGGATCAAATGCCTTCAAGCAGTAACAGTGATACTCCTGTAACTTTCACTCTTCTTTTTCCTCTTCCGTTCACACTTATTTTGCTAAATTCAAAACGCAGCTCTGGACCCTGCAACCATTAAGGCCTAAGTTAACATGTGCATGAGTCAGTATCAACCTGAATTCAGCTGAACTGCATATTCAGGAAGTTAAATATGCATGTGTGTGTGTTGGAGTGGGACCTTATAGGAAACCTTAGTGAGACAGAAATATAAGCTTTTTTTTCTTTCTTTTTTTTTTTTTTTAAAAAAAAAAACCCACAAAAATTGCTTAGTTGAGACTTAAGCTTAGAAGTGATTAGGACACTTTTGAACAGTACTTTGCAGTACTTTTGAAAATGTGTTCCCTTGAGATGCCAATCACAACTTCTGAGCATTTAATTTCCTCAGCAGTTTCAGTGCCCCTGCTGCTAGCAGGACTGCCTGGTGTGAGGTTATGGTTCAACTTCTCAGTGCTGCTGTGACAGGCTTCAGGCAGAAGAAATGTGCCACCAGATCTGGGCAGACCATGCCACACAGCAACAGTTGACCCAGCTGGAAAAGAAGGTGGGGAAAGGAAAAGGTGGATGGAGGCATTTTAGAACTCAGTTATTAAAGAGAAAAAATAAACTACATTTCAAAGCATTGCTTGAGAGCTTTCTATTAAAAACCATATTTGGTGAGGAAAAAAACCCCAATGGGTACACTGTATGAAAAATCCCTTTTAAATATTGTTCATTGTTATTTTGTAGAATAATTTAAATATTAAATTTTAACAAGAGAAGAATGTGACTCTTGAAGATACCTCCTTCTTTCTCTTTTTTTTTTTTTTTTTGTTTTTTGTTTCAGTTGTTACATTTATTTATTTGTAACAAAGCAAAACACTATTTTAAAAAAGTCCTGTCAGAAACTTGACTTATGCTTGAGTTTGGTTTAAGATGCCATGTTCAAAGTCATTACCCGTTACTATGATTTCCAAATGTGTCTAAAGAAGATGGATGATAAAATACCTTTAAAACAAATCTTGATTATTCTGGTCAGTTCGTATGAATCTTAGCTATAGGACTATGTGTCATCAGGCAGTATGATGCCTAGACAAAATTAAAAACTTATGACCACAGATACCTATAGACAGAACTACAGTGCCAAGTAAAAAAAAAAAAGAAAATATGTTGACCATTCTTGTAGAAGCCTAGATTGCCAAGTCTGCTCAGTGCAAGACCACAGTGGCCTTGTTTTTTTTCTCCAGAAGCCTTCACTTTTTGCTTTGAACACATAGAAAAGCAAATTAGACCAGATAAAATTTCCTAGTGCTTAAAAGAAGTGCTGGAACATCATCAAATAATATTTTTTTCATAGAAGAAATTAGAAATGTAATTTCTCTTTCTTTCCTTTAAGTTTGAATTTTTGTAACACTGTTTCAGCTCAATTTGTTGGAGAATTTCTAAAAACAGTAACTATACTTCCTTTTTTATTTTTTTTTTTAATTTTCTATTTGTGTTCATATGGAAATAGTAACTATCATTCATTAATCACTGCATCAGCCTGTTGCTGTATCTACAATAACAAACTGTACTATGCAGAGGTCTGCCTTGCTCCTAGGTGACTATCTCTCTGTGAGAGAAATTTAGAGTTCCAGGGCTAATGCATTTCAGTACTTGTGGCATCCCACACCCTAGTCTCTTTGCAGAGTGGATATATGCTGAATATTTCAAGGATGTATACATACTTAATTAGATGTTAAACATCTCAGAAACATTTTGAGCAGAATGGGTCTTCTTATGAATTCCTGCTTCATCCAGACTTGTTGACTGTCAGTGAGTAGTAAGAAGGTGATAGGATTCTGGCAAGCTCTACTACGGGTATGTTAAGGTGACTAACAAGCACACTCAGAAGCAGAATCTCCTGCCATTTCAGTAGAATATGCAGGTCCTACATGTGAAGACTTTATTTCTGCCATGGAAAACAAGCACAGTTGTTTCTAAAGATTTGTGTTACACTAAAAGCATGGTAAATCATATGAAGCAACTGAAAAAACGCTGAGGAAGTTTTGCTTAAATTTTCTAAAAAATAAATCATCTCTCAGGATGATAGAGATGCCAAAACTTTCAGTTAGAAGGGTGAAAGTTTTGAAAACTGATTGGGAAGTGAAGAGAGATTGTAATGGTAAATGGTTTATAACACAGATATTAAAGTCTGGAAAGCTGTGAATAATCCCTACCTGCATAAGTCATCCCATGTATACAACACAAACAATGAAAGCCATCTGATATAATAAATACAATGCTCTGTTCATACTTACTACATTATTTCAATGTGTTTTTTTAGGAGAATTTAGCAAAAAGCATAGCAGCTGCAAACAAGTCAGCCTAAAATTCACGTCAAGAAAAGAGGATTTTGAAGTACCAACTTTGTAATCTATGCAGAAAAAAGTAGCTGAGAGTGAGAAATGCAGAGGTCAAAGACAGTCTGACCTTTGGGTCAGAGAAGATGAAAAAAGTAATTCAGAAATGCACTTTTTTTTTAAGGAAAAAAAAAAAGAGAGAGGCATTGAATGGAGAAAGCCCAAAGCAGCATCTTAAAACAGTAAATGGGAATAACCAAGTAGAATTATAGAGGGGATGGGGAAAATGTCATGTTCATGTACAGATGTAGAAGTCAGCAACTAGAGCAGCAGAAGTCATTTTCAATTCCATATTCACAACCAAATCTTAAATATGTCACTGTTCTGCCTCTGGGTATTTACTTTTGCAGTTTCTGTTCTGGGGCTATCCTTGTGATCATTTCTTACCTCCTCTGAGTTAGCTTCTGGGCTCAGCTGTGGAGGCAATGATGAACCTGATGATTTTGGTCAAATTAAAATTTGTTTGATGAACTAAATTTTGTACAAGATAAAGCATGATTACTTCAGGCAATGGGTTTGACTGATGTTAGTCTTCTAGCCTCGCCTGAGCTGTCATATTTGTGAGATGCTATAGCAAGAATTCAACAGTAAAGTATCTTTGTAATTTGCTTTCTTAATGTTACTCTACCCATGTTAGTTTGTGTTGATTTCTGCACCTCTGGCAGACTTGACAATTCCATCTCTATGCACACAGAGATATGACATTCCCTCTTGTCTTGTCACTGGGTGCCATGGAAAAGTCTGGCTCCATCCTTTTTACTACCCCCTCTATACAGGTATTTGTACATATAGAAGATCCTCCTGAGCTTTCTCTTTTCCAACGTGAAGTCCAGCTCTCTTAGCCTCTCCTCATGTGACATGTTCCAGTCCCTTAATGACCTCCATGGCCCTTTGCTGGACTTGATTATGAGGTCTCTTCTGTCCACATCAACTTGCACACTATGCTTGCCAGTCTGATCTACCACTTTCTCACTTGATAGGGGTTCTTCATGTCCTTCCCTCATTGTTCCTAGTTTAAAGCTGTCCTTGTCAGTTTGGCCAGCCTGTTGGCAAAGCAGCTTTTTAACCACTAATAAAGTGAGTGGGTCTTTTCTCTTCCTAGCAGTCCTTAATTATCAACAAGTATCCCATGGTCACAGAAACTGAAACCCTGCTGCTGACACCAGATGCACAACCAGATGTTGACCTGCAGGACGTGTTCACTTCTTCTCAAGCCCTTCCCCTTCACCATCAGGGTTGAGGAGACACCACCTGGACCACCATGCTCTTGACTGTCACCTCCAGAGCCAGGTAGTCATGCTTGATATGCTCCAGGTCTTCTCTAGTACTAGCATTGGTGCACATACGAAAAAGCAGCAGGGGTCTGCTGTTGCCTGCGGGCTGGACAAACCTTGGCATTCTTCCCACCCCCCAGCAAGGAGCAAATGTCCCCCAACAACACGTCAGGTCGGCAGCTGGGGGCCTCCCTCTCCTGCAGCAAAGACACTGCTGTCACTTGCTACTTTATCCTGATGCTACCACGTGGCTCAGTCTCAGCTAGCTCATATGATGCATTGGAGAGAGCTCCCAATACCTCATTCATCACTGCCAATCTGCATGTGGTGCAGGAGTCATGCTCGCCCAGTGCAAGAAGTCACCAGCTTCCAACCTTCATCATCATGGAAATCTCCATTTCTCAACCTGATAAGCGCAGACTATCCCCTCCCCCTTCAGTACCGTTGGGGGTCCAGGCCCTTGGAGAAGGTCCAGTCAAACTCATTCTCTTCGTCCATACCATTCTCATTCTTTGGTTATAAATTTAAAACAAACCACCGTTGTGAGAATACTTTTTTTCACTTTGATGTTGTCATGAAAGCAAATTCAATTAAATCACACTAATTCTGAGCAGACAGGATGAAGAAGGGATTGATTCCTTGCCCTGCTTTCACCAAAATCCCAGCAGCATGCTATCATTAGGAGAGTTAGGATTAATCAGATGATCAATCAAAGATAGAAAAGTCACAACTAGTTCATAGGGAAAACCTTAAGCAATGAAAAGCCAGTAATAACACTTCCTTGAGTGAGTCTGTAAAGTCATGTTCTAGGCCAGGGTTTCTTCAGTGAGGGAGTCATGACCTCTCCAGAGGCCACCAAAAGTAATCATGGGGTTGTGAAGCACTGACAATTTATTACAGTTACTGTAAACAGAATCTTGCCTTTCTATTCCTATTACATCCTCCACCTTCAAGGCCAAGTGTCAATCTATTGTCAGTACCTCAAAACATATGCACAGATAATTCTTGCAGGCTTGTCACTGTTACTATGCGTATGTGTTTTCCTGCTGGTTTATGGGAAATGCAAAGGTTTCCTGGCATCCTGCTTTCCTTTTACTTTGCAGAAGCTGCAATGAGATTCAAATAACACTGATAATAGGTCACAGAGACATCCCTGAGAGTTCAAGGGCACTGACGAGGCATGATCCCAAAAGGGAATAAACGTGAAATAATGTGACGTGGACAGGCTACACTGGATAATGTAAGGTAGATATACAACTTCATGAACTCCCAGAGTGAGGCAGGATGCAAAAGAAGTTGCAGCCAACAAGGGATGGCAAACTGCCTGCTCTGAGTATGCCTGAGGAAAGAAAAATGTGCCTTTCCAGGACGATCAGCAAATATCCACCTCATCTTTGCAATTGGGTTCCTGTTGCTGCTGCCAAAGACAGGAGGGAGGACTGGAAAGAGGGAAAGGAGGCATTTCCCAGCAACAATAGCTCTTCCTCTGAAACTCTTTTCTGGCTGTCTTCCCTGGCCTGGGCCCGAGATTCACGATCTCCCCCTCACTAGGAACCGGACTTCTTCCAGTTATCTGTTAGTTCTTGGGAACTTGAGAAGAGAGTAGGGATGCTCGGATGTGAAACATTGGTGTTAAGGGCAGGCTATCACACCAAAGGGAAGAGGCACTGGGGAACAGGGACTGACATGGGAACATGGACCCTGTACTCCTGAAGAAGAGACAAGGGGATTCCAGGAGTGAGGAGAGGGAAAGGAGGAGGCATGGCCTCACTCAGCTTCGCTGACCTATTGTCACCTTTCTCCACTCCTTTCCAATGCTTACTATTTTTCCCTGACTGCACTTGGCCACAGCTGCGTACGTCTTTTCCAAGTTTATCTGTTCAGGCCCATGGATGGGGGATGCTCACCCCAAGCCTGTGTAGTTCGGTTCCTGCTCACATTGGCCCACATGGACCAACACTTCCACTGGTTTTGCTTTTACCTGTTGCACTTTCTCATGCACTATACTTATTTCTCTGAAGGGCAACAAGAGATTTTTGCCTCATGGAAAGGGTATCTTGAGCAAGTACTATCTAGTTCCTAGAACACAATACTTCTTTGCCTTCCCATTTGCTTTTGTTGTCTATCTTTTGTCCCTTTCACCCAGTCTGTCAGCACGTTGCTTTGTGGGTACCCAAGGTAAGACACCTTGAAGTTTAATCATTTGCTGCAGTGTACAATAGCTAATTGTCTCAGCAGAGCATGTCAGCTACCTGTTACCTTGCAAAACACATCTCCAGATACCTTATCACAGTTCTTGGGTGCGCTCCAAACATCCCACTCCAGCAGAATAACAATGAGCAGGAAACACACACAGCCAGATAGTGCCAACCTGAAATGTCAGCACCAAAGGAACCAACCAGCCGAGAACACTGCACAAATACACCAGTCTTGGTCTAACAATCAAATTCTCTTACAAACCAATCACAAAAGGCAATGGTCCAAACTGCAGTATAAAAGAGATTGTAAAGGGTTGGCATTAGGCTCCCAGCAGTTTTTGGGGCTGAGATTGGAGACATTTATAGAGCACTCCATCTGAACAGACAGGGCCAAGATAGTCTGTTCTAAGAGAGTGGCATGAATAGCTATAAAGGAAAGCAGAGATTGGGTCGAGTAGCTCATTTGGTCCCTTGCAGCTCTAGTAGAGACCAGGAACTTTGATATAACACAGTGCAGTCAGGAAGACGGTGGAAACAAGGCCTATAGTAACAAAAACAAATTAAACAAGGAGTCAATGGAGAGTCAATTAAGACGAGTACCACAGCAGACTATATGCAAACTACACTACATCTAGCAAATCATTGAATGTTTGTCCAAAGCTTATTGCCTCAAAGGTAATAGGAAGTGCTGGAGGTGAAATCAGGGTTTGCCTTGAACAGTAGCTGAAGATTTATCACTCTGTAAATGTTTCTTCATCAAAATAGTGAGATGTAATTTTTGAAGGTTGGAACCATCTTAGTCCTGAGAAGGCAAGACATGAAAATGTGTGTCTTGTGCACATCTCTGTGTCCATGTTCAAACCTAAGTTATGCTCTTCTATGTTAGAATTCAAACGAAGATAACTTCGGAGCTGATTCATATCTCGCATCAACAATTAAAGATGACCAGTTTCTTTATTTCAGCTTCAGTTTCCAATGTGGATTACATTCACATTGAATTAGGTGAAAATATAATTTGGGAATATATAATATATGTTATATCACCATAACTTCCGTACAGTATCGTAAAAAATAAGTCATACTTTAAAACATGCGCTCACTTTAGTGGATACCAGGTAGTTTTAGATAGTAGGAACCATAGGTAAGAAACCATGTTGAGATGACTTCAAGGAGACATTTAATTATAATTTAATATTTAATTCTAAAAACACTTTTTAACAATGGTAATGGCTTCTTCAAACAAGAAACCCTATCTGGCTACAGAAGAACCTGCAATGCAAAATTCATATCTCGGGATGGTTCAAGTAAGCATTGAAAACTAATATAAAAAAGTAAGCATTGAAAACTAATAAAACTTCACCCTAAGTGTGGACTCTGATGCTTTTATTTCAATAAGCTAAATTTTTAAGGTTTGAAATCTTAATCTCAAAATTAAATCTGAGGATAAGCAAAAACACACTTGAGAAGGTTTTCAAATGATGGAATGTATGCTCGAATCACTGCAATGCATATTTCTGAATCTCTTAGGATCAAAAGAAAATCTGTCACATTCACACTTGAGCATTGGTTGGTAATACATAGAATCTGTGATTACAGTAAATAATATGGATTAATACAATATTAAATGAATTTCTAAAGCACTAATTCTGAAAAAAAGTTCCATACAATTTTATATTTATCAATATATTTGCCATAAAGCAGACTAAAATAAAAAATAAAAGGAGGTCTTTTCAGCTTGAATGACCAAGATTAAAGAAAATGACAATATATGTCTGCTTTTCCCTCCAAATTAAGATTGACTATAAATTAGGGTCAGTCTTCTATAATGTAGCCAAAAAAGTGCTGCACAGATGTAACAGTGACCCACAGGTTCATAAGTTTTTAAGGCCAGAAAAATCATTGAAATGATCTTGTCTGACATTCACTGTAATATAGACCATAAAAACCCATTCTGCTTCTTTCCTTCATGCAATTAATATGCCTTATTTAAAGCATTCCAATAAATACTAGAACATTTCTATAAAACTCTCCAACCCCTTTTAAATTTTTTTTTTTTTTGCATGAAGTAGGCTGTGGTCTAAACATTGGATTTTGGGGAAAGTTTATGGTATTTATAACCTTCACTGAAAGTGCTATAACTGTATCTCTCATTCTGGAACTTGCCTGCAGGTTTGATGCAATCGCACAGCTCTTTTTATCATTAAACTAATGAGTTTGAGTTTGCAAAAGCATGTTTTATGACAGGCAGTGAGGCAGCACACCTGATGAGGAGTTGCTTTCTTAATAAGGAAGGGTTCTTTTTCTTCTTGTGGTTGTAAATGGCATTAGGACTTCATGATGAGAGCCAAGCTTAACCATTTACTCTGTGGTTTAACAGGACTCTGTAATTTGACGAAAATACACTTGCTTTCTAATGAAGACTATTACAACCTCTTTGGCTAGCTGGGCCACAGGAACAATCCTCATAGACATGAAAAGGAAAGTTACAACTCTACCAATGCAAAACTTTCAAAAATCTCTGAATCAGAACATCAAAAACTCACAAAAGTGATGAGGTTTTAATATGCAATAATTGTTGGAATATTTGTGTTTGCTTTCTGGAAAATTCTGACAGCCAAATTTGACATGCTGCGTGGGTGGAAATTGTTTTTGAGTGGTCCTCTAAATAGACATTCCTACCTGAGCTAGAGAGCAAGCTAAGGTACTACTGGGTCCAATTCATTTTTTATACTTTCCAGATCTGTTTATACAGTGGATTTTAAGTCCAACAGGTGGGGGCTTCTTTTAAGATGTTTGCATACAATAAGCTTAGTAACAGTCTCTGTTCAAGGACTCTCAGTGCTCTTCTGTTTCTGTGCATTACGTAAATGTAAAAAATATGATGCCTGTCAGTCCTGTTGTGATGTCACTTTCTCTTCAGCACATGCTCAGAGATTAAGAATAAGTCCAATGTAAGGAAATAGAATCAGATTTTTCTATGCTGACACTTTTTTTCCCCCCAGGGAAACAATTTTAAATGTTTTAAAAAATATTCTCATTGAATTAGAAATTGGAGTCTGAGGAACACCAGAAAAAAAATTCTGCGAGTCCAGAACACAAACAAATTTGTTCAGACAATACTGGTAACATCATCAATAATATGGTGTTTATTTCAGAGGCTTTTGCTGCAGGGATTTATCAGAAGCCTCCTACTGCAGGGTAGCTCTTCAAACAGCCTGCAGTTCTTTAAAGATGACACTAGCTGTAGCTGACACTACTGCTAACAGTCAGCTTGAGAAGGTCAAGATAAATTATCTCTTCAGATAAGTGCCCACACACTAGGTGTGTATCAATATGAATGCTACAGATTACACATGCTAAGATATAATATTATATTTATCACCATGGAAGAAGGAAAGGCAGTATAGGAAGCCAGACCCCATCCTGATTTTGTTAGCCTTCTCAAAAGTCTCATAAAACATCCATTCCTTGCAAATATATATATATATATATTCCACAATTTCTGTTTATCTTGTCAAAGGACAGAAAGTTCCTAATGGAAATTAATTTATTTTCATTGCTAGCTTTCTTGATTAAGCTTTTGCTACAAGGGCTCTCAATTTCTCTGCTAAGCAAGACTCCGAATGCCTTCATAAAAACATTAAACACTGCTTTGCACAGACGTTAATTTTAAGGAGCTGTTATCTCTAGTTTCTGTATAAAGGAGCATAACCAGACCCCTTCCTGATCCTATCAGCTCTATTAAGTAGGCCTTCGTTCCTGTCATGGTTGTATTTCTCTTTGGAAATTACACTAAGAGGCAGTGAAGTGCCTATTCTAACAGTCATGTCCTGACAGCCGTGCTATCTGTGGAGGGAGCTCTTCTGAAATGTTGTCTGCTGTATATCAAGAGGTATATGAAACCCTTCTGTCTTTTGGGCTAATTTGGAAAGCAATGAGAACCTTCAAATATTTGGATCCAGCTGTCACCACTCACGCAGAGTGACCTCACTGTGCTAGGCAGTGTTATATTAGGAGCTACTCTGAGCTAGCTCCAAATGAGATGATATGTCTACATGATACAAGTCTGAGTTCGTAGAAAGAGAGAAAAAAATATCGTTAGGGTAACTGGTAGAGCTGGAAAAAAATAGATAAGCTTTCAAGCAATCAAAAACTTTCTGTTAAGAGTCAGCATACTTCAAAGCTAAATACAGGCTGAAAAATTGCAAAAAAAATAATATATGTTAATTGGTTAGACTGTGAGACAAGGTAGCTGGTACCTTGTAAAGCAGAATACTGTTTCAAACGGAGAGAGACATTAAACTGTTTATCTTGCTAACAGAAAGAGAATGGGAGAGAGGTTTTATATTCTGTGAACTATAAGATACCAGCATTGAAGTGGAAGAGACAGTATGTTTAAAAAGTGCTACTTCTACTGAACCCATGATTACTATTTTCTTATTAACCTGTTGACTACAGAGGCGAAATCTTGCTTTAGCCAAGATTTTTTTGGTTTATGATACAGTAATCGATAGCCTGGAACGTGCACGTCTTAATGTGGCTTTAACTGGTAGAAACTGGTCCTTTGTTTTGACTTCAGTTGTATATTAAGATGTGAGCTGCAATAGCCGGGCTGCTTATCCTTGCAGATGTTGAACAGTATTGACATAAATTTGCTATACTGTTGGCAAGTTATTAATTTTCACCACCATTAGAGCTTTATCTTTTGAGAGGAATCCTTCACTGACCTAGTGTTCAAACATGCACATGAGACTGTATCTTTGTCAAGGCCATTGTCAATGCACTGACTGATATTCAGATTTGACCAGTAAATTACTTTCCTGAGTGTAGCTCAGTTTCTTTGACAAATGTGCTCTTCAACAAATGGTGATCGGCAATGTAAGAGGAGGCATTTGCTTAAGTCATGCAGATGACTGAATAAGGCATAGGCCTTAAATTCATCCACTCTGATCTGTATTTACGTGGTTGCAGGAGTGCTCGGGGAATTTCTAAGTAGTTGAACACACGCTAAAGGAACAGTCCAATGATTTTTCAGTTCAGCTCAGATGTTGTCAAGACCAGTTTTTAGTTTGCCATTCTTAAGGGAATTGGTTTGCAGAGTTAGTTCATCCACTGTACATGGCTCTCTGCAGTGACAAATCTGCTGCTTTTTCTGTCACTTATTGCTTGTTTGATGTTCTATAACTTTCATGGAGCTGATACATAAACTCATCTGACGTGGCAGTGAAGGATTACTCTCTCTCTCTCTCGGATCACTAGGAAGTTTCTTTATGCTTATGCTGTCTTTTCTCTCAGTCATATCTATATTTCTTAAGAAGCTCTGCCACGATTTCCATCATTGCTTAACTAATAGAGAAGCCAATCCTTCACCAGCTGGTAAGAGCATCACAGCTGGGATCTTCAGCAAGAGGACACACCCGAGTCACCTGTTTATATTTTTCATCTTGATGAGCTATTTCTGGCTCCAGGCACACAATTCATACTCTAGCTTCTTGAGAAGCACACCGAAGGAGCGTGACAAAAAGATCGTACGTTTTGTATTTCCTATTATGGTGTTAAATTACTTAATATGATCTTCACAGCTTCACTTTTTAAAATTTAGGTGGCTAGGAAAAATTACTTTGTGTGGTGTTACAGCTGCTTTTATATTTTTAGTGACTGACCAGTACAAACTGAGACAAGAGACAATGACTAAAGTAAGATTTTTTTTTGGTGCAGTCCAGCAGTGTCATTGCTGTTAAGCCCCACACAAAATGCATTGGTATTCTCATTTCTATTTTCTGCTCTTGAAAGATTTGGGTTATGGAATAATCTTATATGTCAGTCACCTGCCTGCATTTCAGCTAACTACCATACTTTATTACTTGCTTTTAGCAATCGTTAATACTACAGCTGTTGAAATTACTAATGTTCAACCTTCCTTTATTATTAAGACACAATGGTTTTTAACATTAAATTTTTCAGGCAAGGCTTCCAGGCATTCATGACGTGAGACACTGCTACCATCCTTTGACAGAATTTCACTAATTCCTGTATGAGTTATGAAGGGTGCATTGACAAGAAGATCAGATTTGATAAAGGTTATACTGCTATACTGCTTGTGAGTATTTCAATAACTAGCTTAATTTGTGATGTTAATTTTCCATTTGTGTGTTTCCTATTTACATAGCACCTGATTCTGTAATGAGGACAGTTTGAGGATGCTTTTTGTCACTAAAAGCAGACTGATCCTTTAAAGTATTGTTTTATCAGTGTAAGCCTTCATGAAAGACTTTTTATATAGTATTGCCAACTTAATTAACTAGGTAAAGCTTTTGTTACAGTAGTAGGCATGGATCAAAATTTCCAGATTTATTGAATTTGTCATAAACTTCAGTACAAACTCTCCAACAGTGACACCTCCATTAGTGTTAGTATAACAGCACTAATAAAACCCACTTTTCCCTCCTAAGCAATATCAAGGAACAAACAACGAATGATATTCATAGTTAACCTTGTGGTTTTCCAGAAAGTGTGTTAGAGTCATCTTACTATACACCAATGAGAGCTTGTATAGACATGTGAGCAACTGTAGCCATCACTGCTTTCATCCCCTTTCCTTCCTGGGCATAAATGTTCTTTCAGTTGATCGACACTACCATGGGTTAACTCGTGGCTGCGTTAAAACTGCTTATACAATAGCTCTCCATGGTGTGATGGTATTATGGCATCGTTAGATGGAATTTTAGATTAAAAACCTTTGGGTGTTTTACCTCCTGGAAGTTGTAATACTTCTTTTTTGGCATGTTGATCTAGGACCTGACCTACAAGAGTGGGAAGAGTAATGAGACTTTCATAAGATAGCAAGTGAAGAAGATGACTGCAAAATTGAACTGACAAGCTTTAAGGTGGTAATGTTCTTGTGTTCACTGGTGACAGCTGGCTGGAAGATTTGTGCTGAAAAGAAGTGGTTCTCCAGCTGGAAAGTATTTGATAAAAGAGAAAAAAAATCTGGTTTTGGCATCTACCTTTGAAACTAATCACATACTCCAAGAGAATAAAATAGATTGTTCTTTTCAATAAGAAGACATATTCCTGTGTTACTAAAATCTTAGACTAGAAAACTGGAGTCTAAGTATTCTGAAAGCCTACTTCATAGGGTAAAGAATTTGGAAAAGCCTCCTAACAAAGACAAGCAGTAAATAAGCTTGTTACTGATTACACCAAGATATGTAAATAGGACTGATGGAAAAGTATCTAGAAGAAGAAACATCCGCAAGGATTTCAGATTTCCAAGTATCTTCTAAACGAGATGGTTGATATGGTCAGTGATTCACCATGTATATTTTTAATAAACACGGTCTATCTTCTCTATTTAGGTGTTTATTCTGTTCAGATCCTTTTGGTATTGATAATATGGTTATCAAATACAATGTATACACATTAAAAAAATCACACCTCTACATTTATGGCTGTTGCCTCAGGGATTTTGAGGGCCAGCTGCTGAATAAGGAGAGTTAATACAGTGACACATGAAAATGGAAAGGGTCAAAGCTTACCTTTTCCACTTCCAGGAAGTGTAGAGACATCAAAACAAGAAGAATTCAATAAAGTGAAAGGCTGTGTGTTTTACCGAGACAAATTTTATTCTACAATAAAGATAACCCTCCGATCAATGTTTTCAAGTCTGAAAACATCAAGTCTATAGCCACAATAAAACAAACATACACCACAAAACACCTGAATTAAATTTGGAGAAATCTGAAAATGTCTACAAACTTTTGTTATGCAACAATTAAAATTAAAATGACAAGTTATTCAAGAGCAACCTTGTGTTTTGCTCTAATCTGAATATGAAGAAATCCTATGAAAAGGTATTACAACAACTTATTTCAACCTAATTTTATGAGAGACATTCCTTCTTTGTCTGTGTACCCTTTCATTATCCAGTAGTACAGGATTGTCTAGCTGTCTGTTCTTCTACATCTCTATCACTCTATAGTTTTGTACCGTATAAAAAAAGTAGCTCATTTCCATGCTTCTGCATCTCATGTATATATTCTGGAGAAGAAGGACGTATACCCCCGATTGGAGTCTATTCTGATACTGTAATTAACTTACGTATTTATTAAAGTTCTGTGTTCTTTGTAGGCCATCATATTTTACAGGTGCGTTAGAGGTCGAGATGCAGCATTGTCAAAGTGTAATCTCCTTTAAGTAGCAGGAATTAACCTTGAAGTATCACAGAAATTATAACTACGTTCTCCAAGGAGAAGACGGCATCTTTTTCATTCTACCCTGTTCTTACCTTGAGAGTGTCAAAAGAACTTCTTTTTTGTTGCCTGAAAGGAGAATACACTGTTCACACATTATACATTAAAATGACTGAAAAGGAAGAGGAAAAAGACAAGTTGATAAAACGATCAGATCTGTTATTGAGGACTATTTGTGGATGACACTTTTAACTATGCATTCAAAAATAATTTAGATCAGAAGGCTGAACATAACCAGTCATCTCAGGTTATTTCTGAACTGCTGCTTGCTTAATATTTTTGGAAGACAGGCCCTTTGGGGCAGACTATATTTCCCAATCCATCTGAATACTCTGGAAATCACAATATGCAACAAGCATAATAAGAATCTAAATTGATGAATAAGATTGGAGTATCTAGGACAAGGTGAAGGAAAGACAGAAAAGTTCCCATGAACATTCAGTTACCAATCAGCATACAGTTAAGAAAAAAACATTTAAACATCTTCGAATGGCAAATTATATAAATGCTTGTTAAATAGCTGAGGCATTTTATGTAAGTGTTGTTATGGGATTATTTTTTTTTTCATTCTCATCAAGCACAGACAGAAACAGAATGTATCTAAATGTCCACTGTGTCTATTTTTTACACATTCCATGAGACTGATGCTCACAATTACTGGGCATATTGAATTTCTTCAGGACATGCCTTCTATTATTAGAATTTGCAGTGAGCGCAGAGATAAATGTTTTTAGCAATGAAGTTTGTGAGCTAAACTACTGTACATCAGATCAAACATTCCTCCACCGTGATGGATGACTTCCCTTCAGCTCTAAACTTCTGAAGCTGTTCTGTTTATTTCATTTCAAGCTCACTTTAATCCACACTTGAAGGAGCCAAATCTATATTCAACATTGAGACTGCTCTGTATTCTTGTCAAATCTTTCTCTTTATTTTGTTACTGATGCTATTTAAAGGTTCTCCGCTAGAAAGCTTAGAATACAAAAATGTATACTTGTTAATTTTACATTCTGTATGAAATCTCTATGATAAAAAGCAAATGTTTCAGTAGCTAATAAGCACATAGCACGTCTTATGTTCCTCTGGCTAAGGATTTCTTTTCCCTTTGGTAAAATGCTACATTAGGTCATCAGATTAGGTTAGCAAGCAAATTTTCTTTACCTGTTACTGTCTTGAAGGTTAGCAAGTAAGAGAGAGGCTACATTTGTATTAATGCCTTCTTTCTTTTCCCCTCCAAATTCAAGCCAATTGGTCTCTATATATTCAGAGATGTCTGAAGAGCTTTCAGCATCAGTAGTAACTGGAAGCCCGTGTTTTTCAGTGTAAATCCTTTGAATCTGCTGCCAAGATAACACTAGGCCCAAAGAAATCCTCATTATCTTCAACTGACCATCCTATATCAAACACAGAGTCTTGAGCACCTGCCAAAATGAAAAGGTTTCCCTGTTGTATTTATGTTTGGTAGCATGTGGAAGACGCAACCATGAGACCACAGAATTCAGTTTTTACCATCTCACGACTCCCGTCTGTAAGCTCATCAGTAAAAGCTAAACAAGAGAGTATGCTTAGCAGCATGGTTCACGTCCTAAGCCACTGGCCTGGTGTTTTGGTCTCATAAGCATATTAGACAGCTTTAAGGGATTTGCATTTAACAAAACTGTAAGGAGATTAATTACAGCTTCTTAAGCCACTGAAAAGTAATGTAAAATCAATTACTTTTTTATTGGCTAGGCCAGACCACATGGTAGCAAGCAGGACAAAAATCAAACGAGCACAGCACTTCGGCTCTCCATTTCAGGTTCCCATGACCAAAGACTTTTCAGATATGTGGAGATGATCATGAAATATGGGATAATGTTAGCTAGTTTTTAACAAGGGGACTTTTTTTTAATTCAATGATGGCTAGACATAAGGCCTTTGTAGGACTACAGTGGTCTTTTGTGTTTCAGTGAAGACTGATGAAAAATTCTGCAGATAATGAATAGAGGTCCAATGTTTTCTCCCTGCAGATAAACAGCCATGGATTTATCATTTGATAATCAATGCATAATTCAGTGGGAACAATTCCGTTTGTCTGCATCTAGTACACTGTATGATATTTCACAAAGCATTTTAAACAGTTCATCATGAAGAATCAGATGAGATTTTACTTCCGGAGTTTTGAAAACAAGATTGAAAATATTTGCTGAGTTTTTATCTAGGGATATGTCTGTAAAACAAGTAAACACCCTCCCACCTTAAGTTTGTTTTTCTCATGTGCTTGACATCCCTCTTCTTCTATGGTTTCTTTAGAACATAGGATATTTTACAGTGATTTAACACACATTTATTGAGAACACAGACTAAGGTCCTACTGGCCAGGAGTGCATGTGACCAAAATAGGAACAGGCTGAGCTGAGCTCTTCTCCCTTCCTTCTCCCAGGTTCAGATTATACCCCACAGCAGAAGGTCCACTCTGCATGGCAAATCACACATAGATGAGACATATGATGGTGCAAGTCTGCATGCATGGGACAAAGACACACACTTTCAGCTGCTGCAAAACAGTATAAAGTCTCATTAGCTGGGAAGGAGGCAGAGAGCAGCTACATTGCTGTGAAAGAACCAATTTTTTGTGGATTGCTAGAGGGAAGATAATGGGGGTTAAATCTAATAAACCCAAGACTGCTATTAGAATAATGCCTACTAAATTCTTTGGAGTTTTTCATGTTCAATAGTGACTCCAAATCCAAATATTTCATGACCCATCAGGGAGCCTAATCCTTGGTGTAGGACACATATGCTAAGCGGAAAGGGAGTCCTGATGTCCTTTATCTCATTTCATTATACAGCCCCAAAATATGTATTTGGAAGAGAACACTTTCAACTAAGATTTTAACTGAGGTGAGCTAGGTCCATGAACATTGCTACCAGACATGTTAAAAGTTGGTTGGGTTGTCATTGCACACTATTCTTGCCAATGAAATATTATTTTCAAAGCTTCTCCAGCAACAGATATTTTAAATCATTCCCCCCTGATTAATAACAACTTATATAGTTTTTTTCTACAGACAGGCAAGACATCATTACAGCAGTTCAAAAATGCTGGAACTCATACTTGTTTAATAAGATAAACTTGTATTTTCTGGATGCATTGAAGACATATGTCATGTTATTTTCTTGAAAAACATATTACTATCACTTCATAACAGTGCATGGATAAAGATAAGGTGAGATAATTGTTGGCAATGGGTATATAATGCCTCTTCACAGCAGTGAAGTCATAATATGATGTAAATATATCCATTAGTAGAAAGCTCAACAAAAACAGCGTTTAGTTTTAAAGGTGTAAAGCATATTAAGCAATTTCTAAACCTTGCACAGATATGCTGCACTGGGATTAATTCAGCTGAAATGAAAAAGGAAATAAATAAACAATATAATCAATGAAACTCATTGAATTAATTAATATCATCGTGTTATCTTTAGGTAGCTTAGAGCCATAAAATATAGATTCCTTCAGGAAACTCACACACCTCACTGTCTATTTCAAAATAATTTTGTCTTCCAGTGTAAAAAAAAATTGTATAAAACAGTGCTGGCTAACCTCACATCAAAAGAGCTTTTGTCTGGAAAAACAATAAAGATAACCACAAAAGTAAGTCTTGAAGAACAAGAATCCTGAAGAACAAACACGTTCTGCGAAGTTCATTATGAAAAGAGAGACTGCGCTCTGCTCTTCTACAAAGTAATAGGTTTTACCAGTTTGAAAAGCAGAGGAATGACTCGGTTCTGCAGCCACTTCCAAGTGGGTTGGAGAGCGCTCCCCTGCAGACTGCGGCTCTGTTGTGCATTAGGGATGGATGGAGGCTCCATGAGCTCCCTCATGTGCACGCCTCAAGCATTCTCTCATCTGGTCATTAAAAAAAAGATGGGTGCGAACAATTATGCAAGACCTTCTGGAAAAATAAACAAACCAGCTGTTTTTGCCTCTTCTCCATTTACTTAAATCAAAATACTCAAATAACAAAGCAGTGATTAGGGAAAGACTTCTCTTTCTGTCATAGGTCAGGAATGTGACTGTCTGCTTTTAAGATAAGGCTTGGCAAAATCATTTCTGGCCAGAGCCTTGGCACACTGAATTAGATAGGAATCTAATTGTGTCCATTTTACAGCTGGTCTTCAGATACTTATCTGATGAGAGAACTCGGTGAAATTTCCCATTCGAGCCGCTAAGTGTCATAACAGTCTGAATACCTAAAAATGATGTCTTGGACTTAATAAATCCCCTCTGGGTGAAAAAAAAAAAAAATAAAAGGTTTAAAAAATGCTCTTTGATTGCTCAGGTTTTGGTCACCTACTGACTAATCATCTCCTGACTAATCCTCCATAAAGTTGAAGTCTCAGTGGTTTCCTCTTACCCCCTTCCTGATTGGAAAGTTATATTCTTCCAGACAGGAAGCAGGAGCAACCTCATGTGACATACACAATCGTTAACAAGCACAGCCAACACATTGAAAAATGAGCAGCAACAAAAGCAAAATCTAAGGTTATGTACATGTTTTCCTGAAAATTATTCCCTCATTTCTAGCATATTTCTATAAATGACAATATAGAAAGTGTTGAAAGAGATATATGGTGTCTGCTTAAATGAGAACATGCGGATAAGGAGTGGCACATGTCATGATAGAAACATTCCTTCTTAGCTCATTACCTCCCATTCTTTCCAGTTTCTCCTTCTCAGCATAATGCTGAAATGTGACTAAAGCAAAAACAATGATTAAAATGTCAGCATGCTCTGTCTTTCACTGTCCATCTTATTTTTTTCATCTACTCTGATAGGCACATACAGTTGTGGAGGGAAAATGGTAACTCAGTGAGGCTGAAATTATTACCCATTTAAAAGATGAGCATCATGCTTTGCTGCTTACTCCATATGAGGGTCTGTAAGTATATATATAGAGAGAGATGAGGGAGTGCGTCAGTGCGTGTGTGTGCTTGTGTGCATGTGCATGTTAGATGCGGTATAATCCTGCAATTATCAGAAGGCTTATTTTTGGTGGGATGGGTGACACTTCATATATATTTGGCAGCACAGCTTGCCTCCTTAGAAAACTGTTTGCAATGCTATTATCGAGCAGCATTAAACACTGAATGATTCCCCCTATCTGCAATATAAAACATTCATGAAAATTTCATAGGTCCCTTTTTGCAGCAGGCACGCTAAGTAGATTCTCTGCAACTGCATTATGGCCGCATTTGCAGTTTTATAGTTAAAAATATATTAGTACTTTAATTATTAATCCTAATATGCAGGGGTTTATAGCACTCTGATAAAATAGTCTCCAGAGCAGGCAAGTTCTCAATGAGAAAAGGCAAAATATGTCTGGAATAGAAATTATCACCCTCTTCACCTTTGAATAAAGTAACTAATCTTCACTAAATTGAATTCATATAAGTTCTATGAATTCTGTCACAGTATATGGACTAGCTTGTCCTCCATTCCTCCCCAAGACATACCTACCTGAGGAAGGACACTACAAGATTTGACCATCTATGTGAGATGCCCGGAAAGAAGGATTGTTCCTCCTGTGCATTCATATAAGAGATCTGCAGTCTGCCTCACTTTGTGAGCTGTGGAGTTCCTCTGTTTCTTTGTCATTATGAGTGCTGCTGAGAAAGGGTAGGTTATGGAAGGACAGCATTTGCCCAAGTTTGCACATGACTTCAGGTTCATCCTATAAAAGGGCATCAGATCTTTCAGCCTGATGACTAAAAGGCAGGCAGATACCATTTCAAGGACTTCCTTTAGCTCAGAGAGTGCAAAAACAAGTATCTGAGCTACATTCAGATTGTGAATCACTTAGGCAGGAGTAGAGCCTTCACCATGGAGTGTGCAGGCAGGCATAGGAGAGTATCTTCCTACTGTCTAGCTCCCCCTGTATCTCAGAGAAGCAGTCATCAGCAAATAATGATTAACGAGATGATTCTATAACATGATTGCATATTTTAGTATACAGGTGTTATCTGGAAGTAAAAACAACTGTCTAACCATTATTTGGATTTCCGTGGCCCAGAGATGCCCTTGCATAGCATCATTTTCAACAGTTTTAAAGACAATATCTGTAACGTAGATGCACTGTTTTCAATCGAAACAGAAGCCAGTGTGCTGAGATCACTGACTACAACTGCTGTCTCTCTTTCACTGTTCTCTCTCTATGTCTACCTGATATCTCTTGCTTTATAGACTTTAGACTATAGTCTTTTAGACTATAGCCTTTGTAGGGCACACTGTCTTCTTGTTAAGCATTCATAAAGACCACCTCTGTCCTGGCAAATAAAATGGGATTGGGTCTACTCACCAGTCATCAGGCTGGAGGATGCAGCAGGACTTCCACCTATACACCCAAGCTTTCTCCTTTCCCAGGACAGTCTTACCTCACCATAGTGTCATCAGGAACTGTCCCTGACTTGTGCCATTCCTTGCAGCAGCCCCAGCCAACATCTTGGCAATCACGACATGGCACAAGCCAAAACCCTACGTAATGGAGTGTGCTGATGACTAAATAGCTGTGGAAGAGCGTTCAAACCTGAGTCTGTTTAGACGCAGCTACAGGTGCTTCTACAACACTGGGGGGTTCTGACATGCATTTTGGCTTCTTTAACCTTCAGTGAAAGTATTATCAAGGTTTAGAAGAAGCTCTGGTCACTCTTAAGCAAGTCAGAAGTCCCTGCTTCTTCATTGCTAGGTTCTGCATCTGTGTTTCAGGGCATAAAGATGTCCCTATTATTTAAAAAGCAAATCAGATGATCCTAGTTGATTTTTTCAGTGATTCCAGAGTCCTACAGTCTCTGAACAGGTTGTTGCGCTTGTATCACCACTTTACCTTGATACATAGCCTGTGCCTCTAACTATCCAGTCTATACTCATCACAGCTGTTTCTGATCACATTTCCACTGGAAGAAAGATACCAATATCTTTCTTATTTTCTTTATTTCCAATGGAAAAAAAAACAACCTTGATTCAAACTGAATGCCAGATAGATAAATTAGAATCTCTTTCCTCTTTCCCATGGAGAGTCAATAGAATTCCATTATCAAAATAGTAACCAGTTTTATTAAGTTCTTTGACATCTCTAAATCAGGGAAGGCTAATTACTGTAGATAATTCAGATATGAATGTGATCTTTGGAAACTTTATTCTATCTGAATCAGATTCTCTATTCACTTGTCTTGGGTGGAATTTTAGCCATGTCAAGTGAAAAATGGGGCAGTCACAGAGGTCATTATCTCCCAACCATACACTAGATTGTAAGAAATAGAAAATATGTCATTTTGAAAAGCCGACTTAATGAACAATTGAAGCAACTTGGCAAACTTGGTAAAAGTTGAGATTATGTCTCTTTCTTATTGACTACCTGTAAACCAAGGTGGAATTCTCTCCTTTTAAACATACGCTTTTTTTCAAACAGTAATATAACTTTCTGGTCAGTGTTATGGAGGTCCAATCAGAATATCACAGTGATTGCTTCCAGTTTTCTATTAAGTTATTTAAGATTAGTTAGCATGTGAAAGTCTAAAAGTTGTTATAAAAAGCTGGTTAATAAATCTAAAATATATTGAAAGTTCAATTAATGCAAAGTTTATACATGTAGAATTGTACAAACGTAGACCGTTCATCAGAATTGAAAGACAGGTGGTTTTTTTTTCAGATCAAATTTTGTGCAAATTCAAAGCAATTTTCTATTCTCTGCTTTAATGAGATTTTGGTTATCTTATACCTTTAAATGTTCCTAATTGTACTGGCACAAACAGTTGGGAAAAAAAATGAGTTATAAAGCTGTATTCAGCAATTTTTGTTAAAGTTCATTTTAACATGCATTTTCTTATCCAGAAACACATGTTCTTCAAGTTCTTACATAATCTTTTCATGAAGGAAAAGAAACCCTGTGATTTATCACCCAGTCAAAACTGAGTTGCACACCTAGCAAGATGAATATTTATGAACTTTTCACTGTCTAGATCCTTATCCTATACTGAATGCAGTGAAAACACACTGATTTACATCAGCTGAGAATCTTTCCTTAATACAGGAAATCTTATCAAAGATATTTTGCAAGCAATAAAGAAAATAAAGCTGAATTTTTCATTTGGAAATATTGTCAGCTCCATTATTAATATACCTATAAATATCATAGAAGTCTAATCTGATGAAGCTATTGTAACTCTTTTAGCACCACAGGTTGTACCATTCCTTGCTCAAAAGTAATACCATCTAAAGCGAGAACTTTGTTTCTGAATGCAAATAAGACTGTACAGTGTGTTGAGGAAACTTGCTGTGTTTAGCTAACAGGTCTCAAAAGACTGGGAATTGAGGGTAAGAGTGAAAAATAATGTGCTTAGGAAAGAAATAAAGAAATGTTTCTATTTAGTTGGTTTTGAAAGTAGTTAACATGGTTTAGATCAGCTGTAATTTAGTGGCAGCTTTCTCTGTTTAGTATCTAAATATTCAGATATCAGTAATAATTTAACTGAATTAAATGGTTATAATTATACTTACCCAATGTTTAATCCATTTAACTTTAAATGGGCATTCCAGATTTCATTTTTTACTGCTCTGCATGTTGGTACACAAACCAAGGAACATTTGAAATACTGTCAAATCTAATACACAGCTCTATCAAGAAGTGATTTTTTCTTCAGTCCTAAAATGCACCTTTGAATACAAGGAGTTGAATAAGGGCAAGCACCAATCAATCTCGCTTACAAACATAATGCTGGACACAAAACCCCCTTAGTAAAAAGCGAGGAACAATTTGCAGCAAAATATATTTGCGCCTGAAGAACCAGACAAAAAAAAAGATAGGCCCTTATAGTTAAAACTCTAACATTTGTCTACATTGTACAAATCTTATTTCTAAAAAAAAACGAGAGGCAAGGGGGAAATCAAATGAAATTCTGCCTCTTTCAAAAGAGGAAATTATGCCTGACATATGTCAAAATTCTATCCCAAGAAATATAGCAGGATGGATTATGAGAGAAATGATCTCTACACTTCTGCAGCCAATTGGTGTTGGCTCTAGCTCAGGTATGTGACAGAAGGTCGCAAACTTGAGTTGCCCTGCTAAAGTGCTGACTTGATAGAAAAATCTAAACTTCAGTTGTTGCCAAACTGTTTCCTCCAGGTAATAGCTGTTTATCTATTTACATGCTCTGCACAGCCTCTCTCCTGTAAAGCTCTGCACTTGTGTCAGAATTGCCATAAACTACAGTCAAGGGACACCAGTTAATGGATTGATTTATGTTGAAAGTATTACCTTGTAAAGAATTAATATGCAGGCTTCATCATTTTATTTTTTCCAGTACATATTGCATCATGCTAATCATAATTCCTGTGAAGGCAATCTTTATTCACAATTAAATTGTTATTTGGATATAAAAAACACACAGCACAAGACCTTTCCTTGGTCTTTAAAAAACGTCTTGGGAGAACAATACCTGACCATAAGTTAAATACAGCTTCTTTAAACAATCCAACTTATAAGACTTTGCTTTCATAACTGATTAAGTAATGAACAGTCTGGATGTTTTGTGGGTAAGAATGTACAATATTTTCTTTTGTTGGAAAGTATATTTTATAAAGATCAAATGTCTTGACCCAAGGCAAAAAAAAGAACGAAGGGAAAGTAAAGCAAAATGTCATCAGGAAGGGTCTAACTAAAACATTTGATTTGCTTCCTTCTTTTATTTGCTTTTTTTTAATATTAAATAAAGTCTGAAACTCTGTGCTAAGTAGAGCTTTTTCGTGAAAACAGGTTTTACCGGCTAATTGGTCCCTCATTTCTTAATGCATTAATGATATAAACACAGAGTGACTAAAAGATTTCTTATATCCATAAATTTTGAAAAAAAGGGGACACTTAATATCAAGCAAAGTATCTTTAAAGAGAATTATCTCAGAGGCTCTTCAAGATAGGTCCCATTACTGTTTGAAGATTCTGCTTATACAGAAACATTAGAGAGGATATTGCTTGTCACAGCTAATGTTTATGCCCAAGCCAGATGTGCACAACCCCTTTGCCAAACCTTTATCTGACAGTGAGAGGTCGTTATATTACTACACAGCTGAGGCTGTGCAAAGTTTTACCTTAATAATGATGGAAACCAAAGCTGCCATACTTAGGGTATATGTACCCTGGTGATGGCTGGCTACATGTGGTACTGTTTATCTCCTTGTGCAGATGGATCTTCTTGCAAGGAAGGGGGAGGGGAAGGAGAAACATTTTAGAAGGCTTTGCTTTGCTTTCTGTGCTAAAACATAATGAATAAATAAAAAAAGCTCACTGTCTTAATACAAGCACTTCCATAACTATTCTCTCCACCCAAGGTTTGTGCAGTCCCCAAAACATCTAGCCTCAGTTTAGGATTGCTTTCAGCTTAGGCTGACTGACCTTTCCAGGGCCATAAATCACAGCTACAACAACACTAACCCAACGTGGGCTTGTGACCAACCTCTTTAGCAATATTGGATTCTGGCTCATCAGTTTCAATTTAGATGTTCCTTATCTTCTGCTACCTTCACACAGTCCCTGCTAGGTGTCGGTTTCTTCCTACTATCTGCTTATTTTCCCTTCAATTCAGCTCCCTGACCTGCTTACGTTCCAGTGTTGGCCATGCTTCTGCTGCATTGACACAAGCCTCACACCTGAAGAAAGAAAGCACTTGATACACCATGTTTCTGTATCTTGCAGGCTGGTCCAAAGACCTCCCCTTTAGATCTTTAGAGCGCCTTAATTTGGAGACATCTGATTCAGCTCTTCAGTCCTAACATGCCATCTCCAGAAAATTAGGGAAAAAAAATAGATTGTCTGGATAGGACCTTGATGTGGGAATGAAACCAAGTAGCATGAAGATTAACAGTTCTTCAGTCAGCAAGCAAAACAAGAAAGCAATGATCATTCTATGATAAACTCCCCTCCTTTCCCCTTCTTCAGCATTCATAGATGCTGTGTTGGATTCATGCCATGTTTTGTAATGCGCAATACAGCGTGTCTGCAAAATGGGGCTTATTAGACCAAGACAAGTGGTGCAGCGAAGGCAGGACGCTAGCAACCATACATGTTACCGGGTGTGGTACCCCTTGAGGACAACTTTGAGTTGTGGTTCTTTTGTACAAAAAGTCTTGAAAGAATTTCCCAACAGAAGGCGATGTGTCTAGAAACAAAATTACAGCATTCCCTTACAACTCAAGCTAATAACAGAGAGCAGCCATTTAACGACCATTAATAATGACTACTAACAGTCAGAACAAATACTTCAATTCCAGCTACCCATAGGAATGGGCTGAGTGGAAATGCATATTCTGACAAAGCAGAAATATTTACAACTGAATCAACAGTATAACCTTATTTCGGCACCGGGGCCCAGAAAGGACAAACGTGTTTCCCACAACACAAAACAAAACAGCTTGCGTGGAGCAGTTTAGTGCAACGCTGAAAGCCAGGGGATTGGCCTCTTGAACCTCTCAAGCTTCACATGGGTGAGGAGAGCACATGCTTAAATTCAGCAGCTGGCACATGGCCATTCGCACGTAGCAAAGGGTAAGGCAGGTGCTGGGACCTCAGCACTGACACGCAAGGATACTTCTGCACGAAATATAAAAATAATGCTAATTCCTAAATGATCTAAGGTATTTCTGAACCATAATGAGTTTGGTAAATCTAATAGCCACCCCGTGATTAACAGAAAAGATGGAGAACCATGAGATTCACAAAATGCGGTCACCCTTTCTTTGTCTCACTTTTCTGTCATCTTATTTAATAGCACTGCAAATAAGAAGACAAAGCCCGGTATTAAAAAAAAAATGGGGTGGGGAAGACAACAGCTGCCTGAAAGAGTCCAGCTGTGCAGCCTGGGTTCTGCTTTCAGGCATGTTTTGTGCAAAGTAAGTGAAACTGAAAGCTTATAATAAAAGCCCAGTGATCTCCAAGGTTTCGCAACTTGTTTTGTAGTTCATAGGAGGTTTGCTAAGACCACGCTGGCACAGACGAGAAACAGAAGTGAAAGCAGGGAGGAATTTGCATACAGAGTGCAGATTTCATTGTTCGTGGCAAAGCTGCCCTTGATTTGCTTCAATCATTGTAACAATCAGCGCAGCCAACTGTTTACATGCTCTCCATTGTGCTAGTGTTGGCTAGGAAATGGCAGGCGCAATGAGATTTGCTCTCTGCTGGCACTCTGGGGAGCAGCAGGAGTTCACACACTTGACAGACAGACAGGCAGGCAGACAGGCGGACGGGCCCCTCTTTCCAAGGAACAAGAGAGTGGCTTGCTTGCTCTTGAGCTGTGGTGTGGCAGCGGTGCAGCCCAGGAGCGTTTGCGGCTGAAAGCAGAGCACGCAGCTCGCTTTAGGTTCCACGGGAGAAAGGGTGAAGATTTAAGCGAAGTGTGGAGAACCGGCTCCGCAGAAGGATTTAAACCACCACCCCTCCCTGCTCACTTACTTGCACCTAAACTACTCTTAATTAAGTTTTCCCAGAAAAAAAAACAAGGGAGGGGCCAGGCAAAACGTATTCATGCATAAATCACAATTGAAAGTGTGTAAGAAAGGGTGAAACTCAAGCTGTACTAAGGAATACATAAATAGTTGTCCTTTTCCTGTAAAGGGACAGCACTGTTGCTGCTGTCATAGCAACGTAGTCACAGCTGTAAATATAACAAGCTCGCAAATTTAAATATAATCACAATCAAACAGAAGGCCCATGAAAGACAATCCCCCTGTCCTCCCCCCTGCCCCCCGCATTCATGGCAATCTTAATGGGTTTAGGTTGATAGGCTCTTCCTTGGCCCACCCTGGTCTGATTTGAAACGCACGGATGAAAACACTTCCCTCAGCTATTTGACAAACTTCCTAGAAAGGTTAAGACAAAGCATTTAAAGTTGTGCAGTCTTACTCTTAGATCCACTTTCTAGAACAAGACAAGACATCCCTGAGGAATAAAGGAAGGTTTAAAATCATGTGATCGGAAAGTGTTTGTAAACCAATTTGGTTTTACAATTTGCATAGTTTATAGAATAAAAAAAAAATCCTATGGCTGAGGATCATGGTTTGGAGGGGGTTTTTATATTATTTTTTCTTTTCTTTTAAAGTCTTAATCACCACCAGTTGTTAAGGCAAAGCCAAAACTGATTGCTGGGAGCACACACACAGCCAATACGTTACTGTGGACAGCAATCAGCAGTGGGCCACATTCAAATGCCTAAATTTCTCCCTCAAAATGTAGGTGAATTATGCTCCAATTCTTTGCTGACTATCGGTGAAGAAATCTCAGTCGGCAGTAGTCTTACTCTTTCTCATCAGCCTACCTGCTAGAATTATGTGATACGCACCCCTGAAAAACATACTCTGCGCTCGAAGTAATTGGGGAAATCTGATGAGTACCCTACAGACTAGAAGAGCCAGGGAAGCGTTCCTCAGCCAAACAAAACACAAAGGAATGCATACTTGAAAACAGAGAAGTAAGACTGGTGCTATCGAAAGGCCGAATCCCCCAGTGAAACAAAATACCCAGGAATATAATTTAATAAGTTAGAAAGCAAAGTAAGCATTTTACACCTCTATTAAATTTTTCTTACAAGTTTTCTCTGCAAATACAGAAAAGACGAGAATGCCATTTCCTTTATATGGATTGTTAAAGTTTTGTTAGTTGTAATTTATTTGTACAGGTCTGACTAATGACTTGAAATGAAATGGCTATAGCAGGGAAATGATAAATTATCTAGTGTATAACACTGCTTAAAACCTAAACATGTGTTTATAGTTGCTGTTCTGGGATAGCTGCCAAAGGGACATTTTACTTAGCAAGTTATGTTAGCGTAAGTATTTTTTTCCTATAAACAACAAAAAAAAATCTCCAAAAATAAAAAGACTGGGGGGGAGGGGGAGGACTCTCATTTGCCTGCTGCTAGGAAGCACTAGGAATCAGATTTTCAAAGGAAATTCCATGCTGTTTTAATTAAAAATTCATTTCTTAATATCATCTGGGTAGAATTTTCAGAAAAAGTACATGCTAGTATATAAGTACACCTAGTATATAATCTAGTTTTATGATAAGCAATTCCTCAGCATAGAAGGCTATCACTGTCTGTAAAGTCAGTTCTAGCGCACAGAAGGAAGCTGTGCTTCACTTTTCAGAGTTAGATGAAGAAGTAACTTACAGCCACACCACTGAAGACTAGCGAGCACAGATGACATTCTTGACAATTCTTTGAGATAAAGGAAAAGAACTGAAAATGTATAAATTTTATTCTTGACGATTCATTCTGAACAGTGACTGTAATATATTTGAATGAAACAGTTTTAGTGACTGGAGAAAAAAAAAAGCCTAAAGTTCACTATGTAACATTTATCATTAAAAATCTTTATTTCAGTAAGGTCTTTATGACATAAAGGCATTACTTGAAAAGAAATAATAATAAAACCAAACATTTAAAAGCCATTGAATTAGAAACTCACCATCAAGCTACCAAAAAACCAAAAGGCATTCCACAAAATCGGTAGTAACATTCAACTGAAGAAAATGGAAAAGAATTAAAGTTCAGCAGGTTAAATGTAAATCATAATAAGGCTGGCCAGAAAATATTTTTCTGAGCAATTTGCTAAAGGCATAAAAACTCTTAATAAAAACATTTGGGAAAAAAAAAATCAACTTTCAGGAGTAGGAATCTTGCTGAGAGCCAGTGGGACCAGCAGATAATTGAGTTGAAAAGGAGAACTAAAAGAAAATAAGGCAGAAAACCTAAGTGAACTCTTTGTATCATTGTTGATGGGAAGGTTTGGGGGGTTCCCATACCAGAGTCTGGCCATCCAGGGAAGAAGTGTCCAAAATAAGTACTGTCATAGCATCACAGAACTACAGAATGGTTAAAGTTGGAAAGAACCTCTGGAGGTCATCTGATCCAACTCCCCCCTCAGCCCCACCAATTATAGAAAGGGTTTTGGAAAGAAATGGACGGAAAGACCATGAGTACCAGACACTATTTACCAAAAAAGTCGAATGAAACTCAAATACAAAATAAACAATCTACCAATGCTTTTAGCTCTTTGTTTTAATCAGCAAGATAGCAGATTTGATACAAATTTTTTCAGGGTAGTTAAAGTTGAGACCGACCATTGATCAGTTGAATTCAGTATTCATGAGTGCAAAGCAATAGACATTGTAGACAAAAATAACATACTTGTATACACATGTGATGATGTTCACTATCAGATATTGTGGACCATTGTGTACAATTTGAGGAAAACATCACTGCTAAAAAATACTATACAAAAGTTCAGATACATTAACAAAAATCATAAAAATAATGAGCAAGCAAACAGAAAAAAATTGTGTCTGTTCTTGAATGATGCATGCAGTTCCAGTTTCCTTATCTCAAAAAGGATATAGTTAAGTGAGAAAGGAAAAAACACTGGAAACAAGACAGACCAGAGGTACTGAGCAACCTTCATCCAAGAAGGAATACAAACTAACAAGCAAAAAGAGCAAGAGTCCTCATGGTGGAAAGAGAAAATCTAAAAGATAGTATAGTTCAGGTCAAGAAAATTGTGGTTCATAAGATCATGAATGAAGTTGTGATATTTCTCACACCATCCAAGTATGAAGTCATCCAATGAAATTAACAAGTAACATGAATACAATCAAAATAAAAGGAAGAGCTTCTTTTCATGCATTGTGCTCGTAGTGCCACAGGATGTTATGTAGACTAAAAATAGATGTAAACTAGAAAAAGAATAGATGGAGGAGAGGCTGCGAGCAGGCTAATAAAGTCAATGGCCTGGATGCAACCTACTGCAAGGGAAGTCCTTAAATTGCTAACTGCTACAAGCTGGGAAGCCATCGAGAAGTAAGAACTATTCCTTACCTGCTTTCTTTAATATTTGCTAGTGATAACTAATGAAGGCAGGATAGTAAGGTAACTAAACATTTCATCAGAGCTAGTGCAGTCATTTTTATTCATATTTTTAAGGAAACGAAGTGAAAACTGATGAGCAGATGGCCAAGAGATAAAAACAATAAATGAGTGGAGTTTATCAAAATCAGGAAGGCTGTGAAAAAATCTGGCTAAAAAGATAGGGACTATCACAAAGTGAGTTATTAAAGAGGAGGAACTAGACTAAGCCAACCATTAAAAAAAAGACAATGATTTGCCAGGTTGGATGGGTCACTACACTAAAGGGATCCAATATTTCCCTTGCTCACACAACCAACAGGGATACACCCTTCTTCTGTAAATGGAGCAACTGGATACAGCAGTTTGTATAGTTGCACGTACTGATCCTAACTTTTTGAGACAGCCCTGAGGGAAGAAAGGATGGGAAGAAAATGGAGGGCAAATGCATTATGTGAACAAATAATATAGTGCAGTCATGTCCAAGATGCTGAAGAAGTAGAAGTATATATTCTCCCAGTAATTAGAGGTACTCTCCTAAATCATACAGAAATATGTACTTAACTTTTATTTCCAGAGAGTAACCCCAATTAGACATGACCTTTGCTGAAATGGCCAGCAGGCTGTGAGGAAGCTCTTCAGATGACATGACTCCAATAGTTTAAGACAAATAGACAGGTGAGGATAAAATGTTAACGGGGGACAGATCTTAAACAACACTTGTTTTGGGGTCAGATTGTTGTCTTTTATCTCTTAATCAGTGATAAACATTTACAGTCCATTTCTCTCAGCAAGAATGTCTTCAGTTACCAGACACGGGTCTGTTAGGCAGTTCCATTCATTCAGTTGTGTCATTTCCTTGTTTCATTAAAGACAGCTTTCATTTCATAGGCCCAGCATGGGTTTGTGTTTGGAGGGGGGTAGTGGAATTCAGCTCACTATGTTAATAAAGCTGTGCATGGTTCCCGCTTGTTATCTTTACATTTTACCCTGCAAGGACAATTGCTTTCCATTAAAAAAAAAATAATAATACTAAATTCTAACTCTGTTGCTGTTGAAAGGCAATCGTTCTGATCACTTCCCACCAACAAAGGGCTACAGTTGAAAACGAATGTTTTACTGTGGTTGTGGGTGATGAGTTCTGCTCTTTGATCAGTACATACGGGAGAGAGATCTGTGTGTCGAGTGGACCTGTGCCTGCTTTATCCNTACTAAATTCTAACTCTGTTGCTGTTGAAAGGCAATCGTTCTGATCACTTCCCACCAACAAAGGGATCCTGGTGAAAACGAATGTTTTACTGTGGTTGTGGGTGATGAGGTTCTCTGATCAGTACATACGGGAGAGAGATCTGTGTGTTGAGTGGACCTGTGCCTGCTTTGTCCCTGTGCCTCAAAAGGGCCGCTGAGAGTGCAGCGGGGAGCAAGAGGGCCACGCAATTCCCTCAGCCTTCCTTTGATGGTGTGTTTAGTGGCACACTGTTCCTGCTAATGTGCTTCTTCAGTGTTAACCTTCATGCGGAGGTGATGGACACAGATCACCCAGTCCTTCTGGCAGCTATATTCGAGATTCATTTCGTCTGCATTTTCTGCACTGCTCTGCCAAAATGATACTTATATACCTTGATTTTCCAGTACAGAAGTGCCAGGTCCTAAAAGAAGTTGGGCATCAGGACACACAGCTTGGTAATTCCTAAAAGTGTGATCCCAAGCTCTGAGCACGTGTGGCAGCCTGGGCATGGCCCAGGGCTGAGAGCTGTGTCTCTGTTATCTGCTCCCTGCCAGATGGGTGCTGGTTAGTGCAGTCCAGGAGGGACTTCNCGTACCCTGGATTGACTGCTACCTCTGGGTTCGTTTCCAATATCAGACAACTTAATGGAGAAAAATGTGTTGGTTTCCTGTGAAAAAACAAGAAGTGAAGATCTCAGCTGAAAAGTATGAGATAGGGTCACAGAGAAACAAAACCAATAAAATTCAGTCTACTTTATGCTTAAAAGCATATTTCATTCTTAGCTGCCCAGGGACCTTTCTTCTAGAATTCCTCCCCTCTGAGCTTTACCCTGAGAGCAAACAGTGGAGACAGAGGATGAGGCTCCCGTACACCGCTGGGGCTAAGCTGGTTTTCCTTTCTGTCCACTCTCGTTGCTCAAAATGGAGCCATCATCTCTTCTCCTACCTGTTTATTATTCTTAATTTCTTAATGCCAACACTTTCTCTTTTCAGTTCACCAGAAACAGTCAGCAGGACTCTGGCTGAGGGACAGTTTACTAGTAAAGCAATTTCAGGGGGGCCACAGTATCCCAAGTGCTACAACAGCATCCTGGTTCAGATTACAGGGAATATCACTGTGCATACTTTTTAAACTGCTTTCAGATCAGAATGGTTTAAACCCACAATGATAGTTTTAATATGCCTCTGTGAATGAAAACAAGACACATCAGCAAGGCCAGTGGCAAAGTCCTCTGAGACCAACTCATCTAAAAACCTTGTTTCTCTACCCTTGCTTTCATCAATGCCAATAACATGAAAAGACTAGAGTATGGACTCCGCTTTTCCAATCAAGGGCCTCATGCAGGACATAGGTAAGCACAATAATGGATATTCTGTGTTGTCCAGAAGGCTTCAAGTGTAATGTAAGTGTCTGTGTGCTCCCCTCAGTATCGATTTCTGTGCTAAGTGTGTATTGCCTTGATGCTAGGTTTTGGATCCTTCTCTTGAGCTTACTGCCTGCTCGCCACCTCACCAATATATGACACCTATCGTCAGCCTACCTTTAATGCCTTCCTTTTTGCCTGAAGAACAGGATCCTTTTTCACGCTTTCCTTCTCGAAAGGTACAACTGATATTTTTTCAATATTTGTTGGCATGATCCCATCCTGGGCAAGTTAGAGAAGAAGTGAATAGAAACTAGATAGATTTAAGCTACCTCACAACTATCATTAGCAACCAATGCCAGCACNCAGCACAAAAAAAAAAAAAACCAGACAAATTAAATAGATGAGAAAATTCAGTAGCAAAGCAGAAAAGTGTGAGAAAGAGGTTAAGAGATAGATGAAAAGAGAAATTCTAGAAGGCACAATTTAAAAAGCAAATACAGAGAAATAATAATGTCAGCCCTTACAGACAGATTAAGAAATGGGAACCCAGCCAACATGAGGAATGGAAGAACAATATTATAATTGTTTCTTGAGAGATATGGCAATGGGCCATTTAGCCTGCTTGTTTTTACCTTGGGTCATTGCCCAGACTGGACAATTAAAAGGATATTTTTGTCATAGAACCAGTCATTTTATTTCACTGCTGTTAAAAAAGTGTCACTACCAACTGTGCACATTGATTTAATCTCTTGTTGTAGGATTTTGTGGAACAAAAAGCATTTGCTACAGTCCAGAAATCTTAGAAGCACGGCCCTAGTGTGAGTGGTCTTGTCGTATCTTGAGGACTTTTCAAATTAAAAGAACGACTTTCTAGAAAGTAGGTGAAATCTCACCTTCCCTACCTCCCCACACTGGGGAAATTCTAAATACAATCTGCCAGCCAAATTCTCCCTTTATGATCACCTACACTTTTCCTCTCTCCCATCCTGACTGTTGATATTTGCCAGAAGCACAATGAATCTTTAAATAGGAACTTCTGAACGCTGGTGTCATTTATTTTCCATCCTAAGCTAAAGAATGGATGGTGGTGAGTATATAGAGTTTTCCATTCAAGACTATTAGCACATCTGTTTTCCAAGGCTCTTTTTAAGAGTTGCTATGTTTAGCAAAGAAGTTATTTTAGTTGCGTCAGATCCCACAGGATTAAAACATTTCTGACATTGAAACTTTACTATAGGTAGAGTTTTTAAGAATTAGAAAATTCAGTTTGGGTAAATGTATTCTAGTGGAATTAAACATTACCTTTATTGTAAAGGAAGAGGAGGACTTGAAGGGCTGGATTCCCAAAGGTGTTAGGCTGTCATGCCGTGGGAAGTGACTGAACTCCCCAGTTCCACCTATACCTGAAGTAATCAAAGTCTATAGCTTCCAGCTTTCAAGACAGTATTTTGTTCATTAAACTGTGAGATCTTCTATTACAGCTGTTGTTTCATATGAAATCCTTCAGTTGTTATCGAGCGCAAGACTGAGAATGACTCTTCTTCTTAGTGAATAAGTATTGAACCTGGAGGTGGGACACATGTCCTGCATTCCAGGACACATTTGGAACAGCGTAGTGAAAAACAGCCTAAAAGTCCCATAGCACAGAGTGACTTAAGCTTGACACTAAATTTACCACTTGGGAGCCCTGAAAGATGGTTTTAAACAAACTTGTCATGGAGAGGCTGGAAATGGGAATGAGGTTATGACAGAGCATTGACTAAAAAACAAATAAAATAATCCTCACATTTTTCACAGCTGAAAGGATTTGGCAAATTTGGGTTGAAGTGATCATTTTAAAAACAGTAACAGTGAAATGATGGTATTAGGTAAATTTATTATTTATCAGAAAAAGTTTTCCTTGCTTTTTGGTAAGTGTTCATAAGTGTCTAAATATACAACAAATGTAAAAAAATTATGAATAATTCAATAAAATAAGTATATTCACAAACGTAATTTTTCGTAATTTGCCTGTTTCATACAAAGAGTTTCAAAGTGTTAGTAGTTTCTTGTGGTTTATATTTATATTTTAATATTACACTTCTTAAAGCAACTGTCTATACCTGATTAGCTCTAAGAAAAGACACAGGGAAATTTATCTGTAATGTAAAATATGTAATTAAAATTCTCATTGTCTCTACAGTTTGAAGTATAAAAAAATAAACCACAATGTACAACATTATGCCTGAAAATGGGTGGGGAGGTTGCTTTCTTCATTCCTCCAACATTTAGCTACAAATTGATCAAGTCAAAATATACAAAATCAGGCTCAGATCCAACATCAACACATCTTATTCTAGCTATTCTAATTTTCTGACCATACATCCAAGACACATATCAGCAGGTCAATGACTGCATTCCAAGAATATTGTCAGTCAAGAGAAAATTAAATGCAACTTGTTTATATATTTTTACCTATTATTCTATTTTGTATAGTCATCCTGTCAGGAAAAACAGAAGTAGAAAAAAGAAAAAAAAATAGTCCTGGAAGGTAACTTATTTTCTCTCGTTATCAGTGGAACCCATGGAAAATACCAAGTTCATCTGAGCCATCTAACATGAAGGGGAGATGAAGGAGTAAGGAGGTATACAGAAGTTTGCTAAGCATCTTGGCACACTGTATCCTAGTTCCCTCTAGCTCTGTGGGATCGTGGAGTTCATTTTGTCATAGAATCACAGAAACATGTAGTCCTCTGGATGTCTCTAGATCAACCCCGTGCTAAAGGCACGGCCTGTTAGAACAAGTTGCTGATAGTTGTGTCCATTTGAGTTTTGTCTCCAGAGATGAGTCTCCACCGCCTCTCTGGGAATCATATTTCAGTGCAGACATCCTCATAGTGACTTTTTTTTCCCTTTAGGTAACTGCTTTGCCCTTACCTACACAGCCACTCATGTAACTAGCTTGGTCAGGCATGACTTGCCCTTGGTAAATCCATGGTGACTGTTCCCAGTCACCTCCTGCATGTGCCCTTCCTGTACCTGGAAGTGGCTTCAGGGAGGATTTGCTTCATAATCTTCCCAGGGACTGAGTTGCTGATTCACAGCATCACAGAATGGTCAGGATTGGAAGGGACCTCTGGAGATAACCTAGTCCAACCCCCCTGACAGAGCAGGGTCACCTACAGCAGGTTGTACAGGACGGCGTCCGGGCGGGTTTTGAATGTCTCCAGAGTGGGAGACTCCAGCACCTCTCTGGGCAGCCTGTGCCAGTGCTCTGCCACCCTCAAAGTAAAGCAGTTCCTTCTCATGTTTAGATGGAACTTCCTATGTTCAAGTTTGTGACCATTACCTCTTGTCCTATCACTGGGCACCACTGAAAAAAGACTGTTCCCATCCACCTGGCACCCTTTCTTTAAGTATTTATAAGCATTAATAAGATCCCCCCTCAGTCTTCTTTTCTCTAGACTAAAAAGACACAAGTCCTTCAGCCTTTCATCATACGAAAGGTGCTCTGGTCCCCTAAACATCTTTGTAGCCCTGTGCTGGACACTCTTCATCAGTTCCCTGTCCTTCTTGAACCAGGGAGCCCAGAACTGGAAACAATACACCAGATGCGGCCTCACCAGGGCAGAGTAGAGGGGATGATTGCCCTGGGTAAAAAAAAAAAAAAANGAGTTGCGGCGAATGGAGTTAAATCCAGTTGGCAGCTGGTCACAAGTGGTGTTCCCCAGGGCTCAGTATTGGGGCCGGTTTTCTGTAGCATCTTTATCAACAATGTGGACAAGGGGGTCAAGTGCACCCTCAGTAAGTTTGCAGATGACATCAAGTTGGGTGGGAGTGTTGATCTGCTTGAGATCAATAATCCAAAGCCAATGGTATGAGCTTCAACAAGGCCAAGTGCTGGGTCCTGCACTTGGGTCGCAACAACCCCATGCGGCGTTACAGGCTTGGGGAAGAGTGGCTGGAAAGGTGCCCAGCAGAAAAGGACCTAGGGGTATTGGATGCTGACTATGAGCCAGGAGGGTGCCCAGGTGCCCAAGAAGGCCAACAGCATCCTGGCCTTTATCAGGAATAGTGTGGTGAGCAGGACTAGGGAAGTGATTTTCCCAATGCACACTGATGTTGCTGTACCTCAAGTACTGTGTTCAGCTTTGGGACCCTCACTACAAGAAAGACATTGAGGTGCTGGAGCGTGTCCAAAGAAGGGCAACGAAGCTGGTGAGGGATCTAGAACACAAGCCTTTTGAGGAGTGGCTGAGGGAAGTGGGATTCTTTAGTCTGGAGAAAAGGAAGCTGAGGGGAGGGCTTTGTACAACTACCCAAAAGGAGGTTGTAGTGAGGTGGTGGTCAGTCTCTTCTCCCAAGTAAGAAGTGATAGGACAAGAAGAAATGACTTCAAGTTGCACCAGGGGAGGTTTAGGATGGATATTGGGGAAAATTTCTTCACCAAAAAGGTTATCAAACATTGGAACATGCTGCCCAGGGAAGCGGTTGAATTGCCATTCCTGGAGGTATTTAAAAGATGGGTAGATGTGGTGCTGAGGGACATGGTTTAGTGGTGGTGTTGGCAGTGTTAGGTTAATAGTTGGACTCAATGATTTTAAAGGTGTCTTCCAAACCAGATGATTCTATGATTCCACCAAAGCTGCAAAATGATTTATGTGAAAAGTATGAAATAAATCACAGTTCCTAATTGGGATGAGTTGAGATGCCAAGAAGACATTCATTTAGCTTTTTGAATACTGTATTTACAATTGGCCAATAATATTACAATGTTTTAACAGCTCTTTCTCTGCTCAGTCCGGTTAGTCCCTTACATTGTCCCTGAAAAATTACTGGAATAGAGGAAACCAGTGAAAAAGTAAGATAATGTAAATTTCTTTCCACTTTGCTGTATCTAAAAAAGCAGTCAAAACCACCCATCCTCTTATTCACAGGCAGTGCTACAACCTGAGAAGAAATCCATGTGAGTCTGAAACCCAGTGGATCTGAAATAACCACAGACTTCACAGGCCTACATTTTATCCTCAGTTGCTTCCAAAACCTCTCCAATTTGGATGAAATAGCATTGAGGTTATGAATTTATTGTCATGTAATCTGTGAACAGAGAATTATATCATTCTGAAAGCAAACAATGATTTAAGGCACTGAAGACCAATTTCTGCCCTGGCATTTTGCATAAACAATTGCCATTGTTGAGCTTGTGCCCAGATTTAAAAATAAAATTTGGTCCAGCTTTTGGCAAATGATGCCTATTAGCAGTTTAAAAGGATAAAGCCTAGACTGGATGCCAGGTCTGATTTTGTGTCACTCTTGTTTTCATGCTTATTGTTGTACTCACATGCTATATTTGGTGAGGGCCAGTCCGATCCGGAAGGCAACATGCAAAACTTAGACCCAGCTGTGAAGTTCTGGGTAGAAGTCCCGTTAGAAATCAGAGTAAATACCTGATCTCTGCCTTTCAGACTGCAAGCTCTTTATATAGCATTCTGTTTACCATATGCCTTCACAGTGCTTGGTTTGTTAGGACTACCAAACAAACCTGGATGTGCTACTATGAAATAGCAGCAGCAGGTTTGGGACCACCAGGCAACTTCAGACTCATTGGTTTTGGATGCTTAAACTCACTCCAGCTGTCCTAAATCTATTTATTGTATTCTACTATTACAGATACATTTTCATAAAGCAACCTGCAATAAATTACTCTCTATGTACAAAAAATGTCCTAAGAAGTAAATCCAGGCAACTGAAATTGAGTAAAAACTTAAATAAAACCCATTTATTTTATTATCTTTCCCTTTCATAACATTTATCAAAATATGAAGATTTTCCTTTACTGCTAACTCTTTATTTTAATCTGTTTCTCTAGTTCTTTATAACTATTCTTGCATTTCTAACCTGAGGTAATTAGGGTAGTGTTTTCCTTTCAAAAATAACAAACTGGCCCTAATAACTGGTTAGAGAAATATGATATTATGTGGTAAAAACACTGCTGTTCAAAACGTATACTTTTGCTTAAAGCTCTTGATTGGCATGCAGCAGATAGATAATAGCATAATCCTCTCTTCTTCATTTATGCTCCATTACAGTAGTCTCAATTTCAAATCTGCTTGATATTAAGTTCCAAAGGAAAGAAGTGATTTGGAAAAGAAGTTTTGGTCTCAGAACATTACCAGACAGATTTCTGTTATGTATATATGTGTATGTGCATGTGCACATGTGTGTATGCATGTAGGTATGTATAGAATCTCAGAAAACAGCTTTCTCTAAATCAAAACATTAAAGAACCAAGGAAGTAATCTTCTGTCTTCCCCCTTGGCATTGTAAGGTCCTTCGTGCTGGACATAGAACATGCAGAGTGGGAAAGGATACAGGATAAAATGAACTAGATGGAATCAGGGATTAATTTCCTCCTGGCTTATGATTTTTTTTTTTAAATGAAAGTGTCTTAAGTAAACTTTTGTGAGAAAAAAAATCAGGTGAGGTAGGCTGCACCTCTACAGATGGAGGTAAATGTGGGTTTTAAGTAAGAGAGAGCTGAGTTTATATTGCCCTGTAAAACTTCTCCATTTTAAAACGGAATTTTTGAATAAAACTGCTGAGGCATGTGAGCTCTCCTCGGCCGTCCTGTTAACTCCTAACCACTGGCGACTGGGAGCCTTTTCCATTCAGCACAGCCAGAGACAGCTTAAATTAATAAAAGGGAGCAGGCCAGTGGTATAATCTGATCTACAGGAAAGCAGTCCCTGGTCTGGAAACATCTGACTTTAACATGAATTAAAATCTGAAAGTTTTTCTAAACTTTCATTGCCTTCCTGTGTTCCTACGGAGATTGCAGTTTCGTGTTTCACAGCACCGGTCCCAGAGTATTTTCCTTTTGTGGAAGCTCTTTGCTGCAGATTGTTGAGATGCTAAGAAAATTGATATGATATAAATACGTATATACACACTGTATGTGACCTTCTGCATCAAAATCAGAGGTTCGGGGAGGGGGAGGGGAAAGGCCTGCCTTTAATGATCCAGAATAATACCAAACATGGGGCTAACTGGAAGAGCACTCTGCTGTCTTAAAAGCAGGCAGCTCTGTGTAATGGCATCCTTTTATTCCACGTAATTGGATCTGTTAAAATATTTTTAAATATCAGCGAGTGAGTATCACAAATTATGTCACTTGGCAATCTTTGAAATCTCTTTTCCCTCAGGGTCAGCAGCAGGGGCAGTGAACTTGGAAGATGCTAACAAGGCTTTTTAAAGCCCAAGTGGTCTCTCTCCAAATTGAAAATCTCTTAATCTACTCATTGGATTTTACAGCACAAACTCTGTTTCTCAGTATATTTCTTGTTTTATACATCCTGAGAAGAAATAAGGAATTGCTTTTAAAGTAGTTTCCAACTGCTACATGTCAGCTTGGACAGTACAGAAAAACATGTGAATAGATTTTCCTTTTCCAAGAGGTTTTAATTAGTGCCAGAGAAGCCATAAGGGTCTACACTAGTTATGCTTATGCAAAACTATTTTGGATTTTGGCTGCAATTTTCCTTCATATTCTTCAATTCCTCTGTAACCCCTACCTCTACTCTTCTTTTTCCTCCTTTTACTTCTATATTTCTTCAAATGTGCCCATAATAACCCCTTACCTTTGAGACCATAATACATGGGGACACCGTGCCACAGGATTGGGGCATATTTTAAATGGAGACACCTACTGAACTTTGATTATGTGTGATGGAGGAGTGCACATTCCCAAATGCATTGCACGACCACAGCTTGGCTTTCCTCTGGGCAGGCTGTGCTCAGCAGAGTGGAGCTCTGATGTATAAGCTGGCTGGAGTGGGGATGCTCAGGTCATTTGTAAAAGCAACTCTGGAGCCTCTCTTTGGAAATTGTCAACGTTTTGAGCCTTGCTGGGTCAAGGTCCTCATCCCCAGGCCCTTTCTGTATCCTGGGCCATCCATTGCTGCCTGACTGAGTGAGCCTTTCAGGTAATCAGCCACAGGGGGCTCAATGCAGTTGCTGAAGTGTAGGCACTATGGATGCCATTTGAAATGATTACCTGAAGGCCCCTGAGGTATCCACATGGGTCTTTGCGACTGGGAGACCCTACATACTCCTAAAGAAGCATTTATGGAAGAACTCTATACCGTGATTTCAAACCTCCTGTTTACACAAGCACAATATCCACAATTAGGGTTAAGGGCACCTTTATAGATTAGGAAATAGAGGGAGAAAAAATGTTATTTTATCCTTTGTTCATAAAGATAGTCATTGAGAGCAACTAAGAATTTGCATACAACTAGACAAGGCTCACTCAGACAGAGTTTCTAAAAATGAAATGAAAGAAATAGAGAAAACTTGAATGTATGTGCAATTTTATTCTTACCAATGGCTGCTTTCCTTTCTGTGCTCTTTGGATCTCCAGGCATATGCTTTTTTTTCCCTCTAATATGTTTATGCAAATTTGCTCCAATTGCTGCTTGCAAGTGTTCACAACATGACAAGTATTCTGACATATTTATGCGACATACCTTTTGAAGAGATGATAGGGACATTACAGCACCACATTTGCGATGCTATAGATGAGGGCTGTCATGGTTTCTATTCTAAAATGCTATTTTTAGAGGACTTATAATCCTGGAATAAAAATTATTTTTGGACCTTAGTTTAACATACATGACTGGAATAACATATCTCTGGATACAATGTGAGAAAATATCAGTTCAGTAGAATTTGCAAGAAATGGGGTTTTGCCCAGTATTCTTTAAATTTTGAGTTTGCAGCTGGTTTCAATTCCGCCAGAACTACATAGATTTTAGGATACAAATGTGTGCACATCTGTGGTAATTTATATAAAAATACATTCCTGTAAGTGTGAAGAATGAATGCTCCTACGATGCAGGTGTTTTTAGACAAAAGATGGTAACAATTCAAAAGACTTGTTAAACACTACTGATGCTGCATGGAAAAAATAGGAAAAAACAGAACTCAATGGCTTACTGCTGCAAGATCTCATATGTTTCCTTGACACTTAGGCACATGTTAAGGATGTTGCACAGACAATTGCTATTTTTTAAGTTTTCATATTTATGTTCTTTAATAGCGTGGAAACGTACCCTGTTGGAAAATACTCCTTAACCACTTGGCGAACCAGTTTTGACAGACATTATCCTTCTGCCACTTAACAATACCTTCAGTTCTCCTTCGATTTCTCACATAGCATGGCAGCTTCCTTTTACTGGCACTGAAGTGTGAAACTGTAATTCTTTTCCAGATACTCAGTACCTGAGAAATGGATGATGGCTAGAAGTGGTTGTCTTTATTTAGGACATCATAAACTGAGGAAAAAATATCAGCTCCCAGCATCCTCTGAAATTTGTCTGAGAGAAAAAGCCAGAGTTAGTGAAACATAGAGTCGGCTTCTGTTCACCATGACCCTCTGCAAAATCTAGTTGTGTCAAATTCCAGTGATAAGCTTCTGCTACTACAAGAGTCTAATCACCTGACAAGCTAGTAATGTCTCAATACTGTGCATCTGCCCAGAATCTCATGGTACTGCCTTGGATGGTACTAGGTCACGTATCAGCAGTTTCTGTGTGTGACTGAGTCTCTGTTGCCCTGTGTGCTCATTTCAGAAACCTAGAGTGGTGCCACAAGAGCCTCTGGCTTGGGCAAGCAAAGCCATCCTGTAACGGGTGGGAAATGTGAAGCAGACTGTCTGTGTCTTAGCATCCATTCTTCTTCATTGTTGAAACACCATGCTTTCAAATGACCTACACGTAAACATGCCACCACCTCACAGCTTTACATGCCAGGTTACCCTCAAGCACCTTCATTCAAGGACTAGTCAGCTTGAAGTATAGGCAGGTGAGGTCACAGCTTCCCTAGGAAGAGGAAGGATGACAGTCATCCACTCAGCTCTACAAAGAAAAAGTTGTTTGAATGTTTCTCTGCTGAGAGCTTGAGCAAAGGACAGGGATTCAGTCCAGGTACCATGCAGTCCTGCTCCTTTGTACACCTCCTAACCCCCTAGGTTCTTGAACTCCTTAAACATTGCCTCTCTGCACCAGAAAGCCTCCTGAGTCACTAGCTTTAGGTGGTCATTTATGCAAAGGAGCACACAGAAACTGGTTTCTACTTACTAGAGAAGGAAACCTTTCACAAAACCAAATGCTGCTGGGAGCACTGGGCCAGGAAGTGTGGAATCACACACAAGGTTTTTACCCACATGAGTGCCCATGAGCCAGTGTCTCAGGAAAGCAGCCAGACCACCAGGCCCTGGGCAATCCTGGCAGGGCACTCAGGCTCCCCGCTTGTCCTGCAGCCAGCAATGCAGGAGTTGTGCATGTGGAAGGAAAATGAAAAGGAAGGAAAATGAGAAAAGAAGGTAACCAAATCTATCTTACAAGTTGGAGCACTCGGCTAGCAGAAGGGAGAGCTGTTTCTAGCTCCTTTACCTGTTCACTTGTAGGATAGCGTGTGACTGCAGTGTCCCTGTCCAACTTCACCAGGAAGGCTGTGGGGTAGCCCTTCCTTTCACTTCTAGCATCCAGAGGTTCATATTGTAGTATGTGTGTAAGATACACCTTCATCTTCCCTCCTCTGCACGTACAGACACACATAGATTGAAGTATAGCTAAAAGACAGTTTTCTGCCCCGGGGTAAATGACATAACTTGAAGATTACTAGAAGAACGGCAGGAGGTAATGGTACTTCTTTCTTCAAAATAAAGCCAGGCCTGATCTACTAGGTGGCGATAAGGCCACCTGTATTTCAAAATGCATATGGATGCCTGCCATTCCCAGTTGGTAAGCTAGGCCTTCAGAAACTAAGTGTACTGGCTCTTCCTCTAAGATCTGCTTTTATCCTTTGAATTTAGGAACTTAGTTCAAGGGCACTAGATTTCCCCCTCCCTTCTCCCCGTTGCAACAAATTTAGGCACTTTGCTACCTAACCTTGCTTTCTACCCTGAATTAACCCCACTAAAAATAGCTTTTGGGGATAATATGATTTGGTGAAATTATTTCTAGCTAACATTTCTCCTTTTAATAAAACACTTTCTTTTAATACTAGGAACAAATGTATAATGAGGAAAAAATTCATTAATTCTTCAGATTAAAAAAACCCCAAACATTCATGTACATTAAAAAGTAAAGGCTCTGTTATAAATTACAGTCATAAAGAGAAAAAGAAAAAAAAAGTCTGTGTTTTGGAGATTTTTATGTAAATCATTCCATCTTTAAGCAGGAGTAAGGTTAATGTGCCTTCTACTTTATCCTATGTGGAGATTTTTCACAAAGCATAAATCAACACTCCTGCATGGAAACACAGTCCTCCTCAGTTTCCACAAACCCACATGTCCACTGGTAAATCTATGCCCTAGTCCACCTGCCACTGTGGCATCACGCCCACTCACACTAGGTGAGTAGTCACAGAAGCCAATCAACAAATCTCTGGACGGCTTGGGGAGGTTAATACACAGAATACCAAGAGTCAGGTGTTTGAAGAGGCTCCTTGGCACATCTTGTGTTTTTAATGATTAGGATCTCACCCTCAGGGCTGTGTGTTACCAGCTCAGTCCTTGTAACAGGGGACTGGAGCAGATGGCTTGGCAAAACCAAAAGGCTCTTGCCTTTTCAAAAATTAAAGATTAATTTGTTGTTTTCTTCTAATAGGAAATTTCATGCTGACGAACAGTATTGAGCTGACAGGCTTATATTTCTCCATCCATCTTCTGTTCAGAGAAAAGCATAACCATCCTTATGTTAACTCCACAGACTGTCTACATCCTCCTATGCAGTGATGAGAGAATATTTCAGCACTCCCAGCTATTTTGCCTTTGGCATCTCCACTGTGGTTTCCAGCAAAGATGATATCACCATGTGTTTATGGATTTATTTGTTTGTTTTTCATGATGTGGGCAGTAGTCTACTACAAGCTGGCCTGAGAACTCCAATTATATCATATAGACCAACCATCTGTCTCAGTATTAATTAATGATAACGTTTTAAACCATTACTGCTCCGGGCGAGATATGTAGCATGAGAGGCAAAACCTTCTTATTGGATAACCAATCACCTTGTTACCTGAAGCAGCCAGATTAGCCAGTACCTAATGCTGGGTTCTGGCAGACTTTGAGGGACCGATCAACAATGGTACATTATAGAAGCGCTTCTCAGGATATAGACAAGAGCAAAGGGAGAAAGGGAATGAACCCTTTACTGCACAGGAGCAATGGGAATTAACCATGGCTCATAACTTTTCTGTTGGAAATTCTCATGTTCTCGTCTGATCACAGTATGTAACAACAAAGCATTTGTGCAATTCAGTGTATTTAGTCAGTTTAATCAATTTCAAGAGACTCAAGTATTGAAATAGCTTATTGCTGAAAATGACAACAGATATTTAAATAAAACTATTTATCCAACACTAGTAGCTCTTTTTAAGGCTTTTCTAAAGCCCACACTGCAAAATCTTTACCGTCTTGAGCCACGAACCCTCATAGGAGGTCATTAAGCATATAGGCAGTGGACCTGCACAGCTGCTCCTCCAGTCATACTAATCTCTAGACAGATGCTCTTCATGTTCATGTGCTGTGATGAATGCCAAAGAAACTATTAGAGAACAGATTGATTTAGACTGGACCGTGATCCTTGGAGAACTGGTTTCAGACTGCAAGAAGAGCTGAGGGGTCACAGAGGGAGCTGCAACCCATGACAATGTGAACAGAGAGAGTTGCCTTTCAGCTACATTTTCCTCTCCAGCATTTCAGAATGCAGCCTTGCATGGAGGGCCAAAACCCAGCACTGAAGCAGACTGCCATGATTTTATCTGCTTACTTGCTTGCTGAATTTGCTGCAGCTAGCTTGGCTGCTCAACTTTGCCCAAATCTGGTTCACAAGAGATTCCTAGGCATTTCTGTACCGATCCCATGCTCATCCTTTGGCTGCTGCGATCTGCTACTGTGTCTGTTGGGAATCTTAACAAGTAGCAAAGAGGGGGCTCCAGGCAGAGAGTCATTCCCCATCACACCCTTCCCAGCCCTGCAGAGGAGGCCTGAAGACAACTTAGTTGTTATGAAACTGAGAGATCACACCTGCTCCTCTCCTCTGAGGCTCACATGAAAGATCACATGCCATTATCGGATTTGAGTCCAGGGGCCTGTCTGTCCAAAGAGGGGTGTCATCTGTGGTACATCCCGCTGTGGACCTTACTTTTCTGACCTTCGTAGCTACAACAGATGTTCTTGTTATGTTGTTATTCTGAGGAAGGGGTTTTGTTGGCCTCTCTGGGCTCCTGGGCTCTCATCCAGCTGCAGCTGTGGAAAAAGGATACATATAATAATAATAATGGAATCTTCTTTCTGTCGTTTCAGCTTACATCATCTTGGCACCAGCAGTCAAGGTAGCATTAGTCAGTCAGTTGTAGGGTTTCGGCGAATTCCTTCTCCAAACCACCACCCTTCTGTCTGCACCGCCATGCTGTCTCTGCTCGTATTTACCCCTTCCCATTTGGAATTATTTCATATCAGGGAAATAAGGAGTTGTTTCTCTGCTGACCACTGTGCTTTCCCTTAGCTCTTACCTCCTGCATGTGCTAACTGTGACTTTTGCAACACACAGAAACCCGTATCCATTTAGTTATGCTGTACCCATGTAAAAGTCTTGAAGTGGGTTGCTTGTAAAGTAGCAAATACCTACACTGGCCTTAATTCTATGGGCTTTCTTTGGTTTATACCTTCTATAAGGAGCAAAATTTAAGTTGTTCCTACCAACGACTCAAAGAGGACTTCAAGCAATATATCCCTGTACATACATATCAAGCAGCTACATCCCTGAAGGTTCTCTACTGCACTGGGAAATACCCTGAAGGACACCTGTATTGCAGATCATTGCCTCGTTTTTTGAATGATGCACACAAAAATATGCCAATTGCAATTTCAAATTGTCACACAAACAGTCCCTAGCTACTTTGTATGGGGATATTCTGCAAGAAGGATCTGGATCTGTGAACATAAGAATGGTGAGGAGGCAGGGAGAACGCTTGCAGGAAAGGAGGGTCACTCAAAGTATGATATGTAATAATGATGGAATAAACTGTGTAGTCTGATTTGTCAAAAATAAGGAAATGTTACAAGTTTGAGGCCTGTTATAACTCTTGCTTAATATTGCAGGAGCTTGTAAGAGGCCATTTATTTTTACCATATTATAAAACACTCAGTTAAAATTCAGAGAATGTACAGAATATGTAAATAAACATTGACTTGCACATGCAAAATGGTATAGATCTCATTTGATATGCAGTATAACTGTGCCTTCACAAATACTCACAATGTTTTGATGGTGCCAGCATTTCTTAAACTGTGCCATCCGGTCAGGAATGATTGTTACCTTTTTCATTCATCTGTTGAAATGCTCAAGAAGGGAAAAAAAATGTCACTTGCTCTTAACATTTGTTTTGGAAAGTTTAATCCATGAAATAAATGAAGTTGCTCTAGCAGATCCATCCATACTGATAAAAACAAATAAGTTCCTTCAGCTTCCTACTTCTTGCATGAGAACTTTTCCCTGAAAATATGGCTTGGCAGGAAAACCAACACCACTGTTGTACATTGACTTATATCAGAAAGAATGAAAATAAGATGCTCTTAACTGAAGTACAGGAAAAACAGCTGAAAGGAATTGCAGTTAAGCAGGTAGGTCACAGTCTTGATGAATGTGGGAAGACACAGAGGACATGAAATGGTAATGATTTTTCCATGTTAGTAACATCTTAAAGTGTTACCATCTATGTATTTCTGCTAAGGTTGCTGATGGGCTAAAACTAAATATAATTCCTGGACCACGGTGGAAATTTCAGGAAAAATGAACACCGCTTTCCTATAAAAACAGGGAATCCAGAATTATTGCCTTTGGCAATGAATAAAATGTGAAAGCAGAACGTGTTCCTGCAGTGCTCTCTATTCCACCTTAAAGATCCAGTACGCTCTAGCATTATTTTACATAATGAGGAAACATGGAGGCAGCTATCCAGTCTTCATTTCTTGTTAGCCCCCCAGTGGTTCCCATTTCATCCTCTCTTTCTGTTTCCTCTACCTGTCATATTCCTTAGGGAATCCATGTGCAGCTTGGACAACCCAAGTTGGAGTTCTTTCTCCTTCGGCTTTGTTTATGTTTGCTATTTCTTCCAACATGCTTCCTATTTTTCTGCCAAATAGCACTTGACAAAAGCCCTCTAAAGAGAATAATAAGAAAAAGGCTGAACAGAAGGTGTTTAGTCGGAATGCTGGCTTCCTTTCAGCAAATCGAGAAGTGAGTATGTTTCAGACAACTTTGTAAATCATAAACTCAACACAAACACTAGATCCTCATCCTATTACACATTTGGATACAAGCATGGGTTTCCAATGGAAGAAGATTTTTTCTTATAGATAGGACATTTGTAGAAGTGATCTTAAATAAAACGTTAAGAAATACATGAGAGAAAAGGACAAGAAAAAGAAGACATTTATGTGGTTGCATTTTATTGTGACCAAGGTTGAACCCTTCTATTTACAGTTGTGGAGAAAGAAAATATTTTCCTGACCACAGCTGAAGAGAGACCCTGACAGGGCTTTCCTGCTCGCCATCTCCCATGTCATCAGTGTTTTCTGGGAGAAGAATTTGAGGTGGTTTTCCACCTAAGTGGTTACAGCTGTTTCCACAGGATCAGTCAGATGGAGTTTCTGCCTCTGTTTATTTTGGCTCTGATTTTCGGCTGGAGCCCGGCAGGATGACAGTGTTTGCTCTGGGTCTTGGGACTTTGGACAAACATTCCAGAATTTCTGACTTCTTAACATTAATGTTTGATGAATTCTGCTCTTAATTTCTTCTGGAAAAATGTCAAGCCCACTGGGGATTACCCTTAGTCTTACAACAGTCTTTTCTTGTTTTTTTTTTTCCTTCTTTTTTTTAAGGGAAGAAGAGAAAATCATTTGCTAGCCTGTGAAAATGAGCATGCTGTAGAAAATGGAGAATGCAGTTTTCTAAAATTGCAGGCTTCAGTTCTTTTGTAATTTTTTTTTCTTTTTTTGTTAAGAACACTCTGCTTGACAGGAAACGTCCACTGAGATGTATCTACAGAAAAAACTTCTTTAAAAAACTGTTCCACACAGGGTGTTAGTTGGGAAGGTTATTATCCCGTAGTTAAGCAGCTCTTTCTCAAAGTCGCTGTTTTGATAGCCTCAAAACATACTGCGTCAATACACTGTTGTCAAAGGTGACCTTTAGAAAACAAAATAAACACCCAGGTGAAACAGTGACCCTGGTGGAGAGAATAGCCTTTATCATTGACTTCAACAAGGTCAGGACTTCCTCCCTAGAACCTTATCTCTTGAACAATGGAAAAGCACAAGTCACAGAAGTACATCTTGAGGAACATTTACTAACTCACAGGGATGGATAGAGAAATGTATTTACAAAAATATGTAAAAATATGCAAAAGTGCACGGAATTAAATCTATATTTAAACTATGTTCAACAAGCATACCGTATTGCACGGAGAGGCTGCTGATTTTTATACCTACATATCTTTAGTAACTTGCAAGGGACATCTAAATGTATATAATAATCATAGCACCATCAGCTGACTTCAGTCTAGCTAGACAGCTGTACTCCAGAGGACAGTGTCTGATTTACAGTCCACCCCTTAACCACTAAAAGCTCATGCTGCTCAGTCTTGTGGGCAGGACGGGTTCCCTCCAGTGACTCCCACCCATCAGAAGGAGGCAGGCAGGGATTAGGTCCAGTCAGATCTGGGAAGTCTGTTTAGATTCCAGGTCTCTTCCCCTTTTTTCTCCCCAACTCTTCTCCCTGGTGAGTGAGAAAAGAGGGAAGCACAGCCTCCTCAAGTGACAGTAGTGATCTTATCTTTGTTGATTTACACCAGCTGAAGAACTAGCTTCAATAGTTATTATGAAGCTTTCAAAAACAAACAAAACAAAAAAAAAAGGAAAAGGAAGGGATTTGTGTACATATAAATAGACACAGGAAGGTGGTTTCCTAATTAATATACAAGCTTTCACAGCAGCAGCTTTGTTTCACTACATTGCAGAGGCTGCAAGCAGTGTGGCCCCTGGGCCACGGTGACAGTGTCACCCCATCTGGAGAAGATATCATAAGGAACAGATCTAGATTATGTTTTGGAGCCTGATTGCTGGCATTTGCTCCCCAGTCTGTTTGTGCTGTCAGTGGTCTAGATAAAGCATATATTTAATCTGTGCCCTTACAGGCTGGACCGATGGGCCGAGGGCAATGGTATGAGGTTCAACAAGGCCAAGTGCCGGGTCCTGCACTTGGGTCACAACAACCCCATGCAGCGCTACAGGATTGGGGCGGAGTCGCTGGAAAGCTGCCTGGCAGAAAAGGACCTGGGGGTGTTGGTGGACAGCCAGCTGAATATGAGCCAGAAGTGTGCCCAGGTGCCCAAGAAGGCCAACAGCATCCTGGCCTGTATCAGGAATAGTGTGGTGAGCAGGACTAGGGAAGTGATCATCCCCCTGTACTTGGCACTGGTGAGGCCCCACCTCGAGTATTGTGTTCAGTTTTGGGCCCCTCACTACAAAGACATTGAGGTGTTGGAGAGTGTCCAGAGAAGGGCTACAAAGCTGGTGAGGGGTCTGGAGGACAAATCTTATGAGGAACAACTGAGGGAACTGGGGTTGTTTAGCCTGGAGAAGAGGAGGCTGAGGGGAGACCTTATGACCCTCTACAACTACCTGAAAGGAGGTTGTAGAGAGGTGGGGGCTGACCTCTTTTCCCTGGTGACAAGTGAGAGGAAATGGGTTCAAGTTGTGTCAGGGGGGATTTAGATTGGATATTAGGAAACATTTTTTCACTGAAAGGGTTATTAAACAGTGGAATAGGCTGCCCAGGGAGGTGGTGGATTCGCCATCCCTGGAGGTATTTAAAAAAAGGGTAGATGTGGTACTTGGGGACATGGTTTAGAAGTGGTTTTGTCAGGGTAGGTTAATGGTTGGACTTGATGATCTTAAAGGTCCCTTCAAACCTCAGCAATTCTATGATTCTGTGGTTCTACGATTCTGTTTGTCTTTTCCATGCATGACAGCCAGAAAGGACTGGAGAAGAAAAGTTTTGTAGATGCAAAACCTTGTGCTTGTACTTTCAAGTACCGAAAAGACAGATCAAATCATAGCATTTATTGAAGCTGATGCTACATTACACATCCCTGTGGAAAAAAAAAAAAA
>VUYV01000242.1:0-33339 GCA_008711295.1 Anarhynchus alexandrinus
CTGACAGCTATGAGCCCGACTTGTCTTTTATATCAATGCATCCATCCCAGCACCACTCCAGGCTTCCCTACAAAATATGCCCGTCATTCAACAGCTGCAGAACAGCTTAAATGCTCTTATCTGCTCACTTGAAATCCCCCAGGGCAAACTGTTCCCTGAGATGATCTTTACCCTTCTCTTGAGTCTAATGCACCGAGACCTAGAAAGGCATTATGGCCAGAGACTGGTGTGACTACAGTAATAATTACCAGTTCAGCAAATAAGCTTCTCATTGCAAGCACTGCTAGAGCTATATACAAGCCAGGAAGAACCTAGAATCATTGCGTCAGCAATTCTCAAAGACTATTTTAAATGCTATCAAGTTTAATAAAACTTTTACAACAGAGTACAGAGTGTACTTTGTGTTCCTTTGAAATTGATGAAACAAGCCAATTTTTCCAGGTTTGTGGGCATAACATGTATTAAATTATAATAAGAAAATAGCTATTTAAAACCATGAAATGAAAGACTATAATATACATTTAAAGGTCAACAACTGCATGAGTTTTCTTATTATATCTTTTATCTGAGAAGTACTGGGAGACAAAGGAGCTCTGGCACCATACATGTACCGCTGCACACTGTCGCTATTCCCTGCTCTGACTTGGACAAGGAACTACATACTGTTACAGGATGGCCCTGCTTCACCTGAGCCTCTTACAGAACTGCCTTCACCTATTAAGATGGTGACTTACACCCTTTAAATAATTTCCACTATATGTATTACATATAGATGGAGCTTTTGTAGCTGCAATAGCAAGGTCAGACTGAAATACAGTGATTTTATTCCATCTCTACACTATACTTTTTTAAAAAACTTTCATTAAATCAGTTTTACCCCCTCCACCCTAATTTCTTGTCTGCAAATATGGAAGGTTAATATGTCCTTTACAAAGGAAGAGAGGCTGTGTTAACTAACACTGCCAAACAGAAACAACAGAGATGATCAACAAAGAAAAGCCAATAAAGAAAATAGTCAGACGAAGTGGAAAATTCTTCACTGCAAGACTGGAAAGAAATGTGATCTAGGTTTTGGCTTTTAAAAGCATTTTAATGTTTCAGCATTAAAACATTTTTATTTGTTCCTAAATATGTTTAAAATCAAACTTGAACTACAAGGAAAATAATAAATATTGCTGTATTATTTTTTCTCAAGAGCCATTTCAGCAGGCCTCATTCCATATTCCAGTTTCTTCACTTAAACTGAAGTGGGTATTTAGAAGTATTTAAACAGGACTTTTTTTTTTTTAGCAACACATAGAGCAATAGATCTTCCTGGATCCACACACAGCAGAATCTACACATGGACAAGAGCACAGCATCAAGCCTATTTTGTAAACACTTTTCATTTGTTAATAACTGTAACTGTTTTTCAAAATTCCTAATCTAAACCCCAATACTGTAGCACACTGAAATACATACTTCATGATATAGATCTGCCTAAGTCTCACAGACCTCAGAAATCTTTATTAATGCTTCCTTCTAATCTGTGGATGTGTGTATATATATTACATATGGAGCCCGATATAAATCCATTGACATCTATGGAACGCTTCAATAGAAAGTAATTTGGATCAGTATGGGCAACTTTATACCTTTAGGCTACTAATCAGCTTTTGAGCATTAAATTCAGCTGGCTTAAACGACATAAAAATATGGAGAGGCACTCTTACAATATTCATCAAATATGTAAAATACAACATAAAAACACTATCACAACACAAAAATCCAGGTGTTTAATGATGAATGTTGTAAAATTGGCACAACTTTGAAAAGCACAGCTGTGATTAAGATAAAATTATCTTATGCAAGAAATCCATTTCAGAGCTATAATTCTTTGTTGCTAGTGACAGGAACAGATTTTTATTATTTTCCATTCACCTTAATTCTGCAAAGTCTGTGCAGCTATAAAAGAGTGATTTGGATTCGAGTCTGGCTCAGAGTTCTAAACAAATTTTTTGTAACTGATTGAATAACAGCAATTTCTTGTGAAGAACCAAGCTTTCATTTTGGATCTCAGATTGATGGAACCAGGCTGGCAGCAAACACACCTATAATTTATTACTGGATACATACAGTATGAAAGTAATTGGAAGAAACAGGGACGCCACAGATATTTGTAAGTTACACAGCTGATCTGCGTTGAGATTTTATATCTCAAGCATTTCATCACATCAGAAAGACACCATAGTATCGGAAAATAATTCTACTTGTGTATGAACGCAACAAAACTTGGACACACAGGTTACCCGCTGAACTAACTTGCGTATTACATTCTGCATAGACATCCATAGAAACACACATGTATACCATATGTATACTTACATTTTCAGAACACAGCCTGTTACCATTTGAATACAATTTCAAAATTGCACAAGAGCCATATTGTCAAAATTGGCTCAAGGGAGGCAGAGATGTGGCTATGGATATATAAATCTCCTTCCACCAGAAGGAGAATTTTCTTTTGACACAGAAAAAAAAAAAAAGAAAAAAGAAAAAAGAAAAAACCCACAAAACCCCAGGTCTGTTGTATGTGAAGAATCCTTCCTGAGCAAGAGACACTAAATACGACTAAAACACCAAAACTTAAAAGATTTGTTATTATAGAGACTTAAAATGTTTAAAAAACAATCTCTCTAGTTTTTTCTTCTTTCTAAATTTTTAACACAAAAGATGAAATAAATAAAGTATTTCAAAAATTAAAAATTACAACCTATGTATGGGCTGTGTCATTTGCAAACCCTAGAAATTAATATTAGAATCTACTTCTGAGAAAATTAATATCTATTTTTAAACTATTTTTTATATGTGGTATGTTTAATTTAAAGGATGTAAGACCGCAGACAAGATGAATTTTCTGGTATCTTAGTCATAAAATTATATCACTGTTACATACTCACAAAATGGTTAAATAGTATTCATAAATTAAAATAACAAGAGTTTAATAATTTAGATTTTCCTAAAACAATAATAGAGGTGAGTAAAAGTAAAATATTCCATCTGGCCATTTCAATTAAAATCTGCTACATTGCAATAAAAAAGTATTTGGAATTAATATAGTCAAATATGTGTGCCAAAAAAATAATTCGCTCTGATTGACTAAGACTGATTCAACTCTGCCATGGGCTCTGGTCACAAGAGAGAAGCTGCGCTGGATTACACAGCACTATTGAGACATCTTCTTCAAATAGGTATTTTAAAAAGTCATGATCCCCTTTTCCAGTGGATGTTCTCTGTAAACATGTGGGAAATGAATCACTCAGCAGCCATAGAATATAAGAAAAAAGCACTCATAACTTGGAAAAAAACAGCTGTATTTCTTGAAAGAAACGAGATGGCTTTCTGTAATATGAAAGCACAGCTTAAAAGATATGTTAGATCCATGTAGATCTATCGCACGAGGATGAAATTCACCCTCTGTGTAAAGAATCAGCACAAGATTTACCCAGTGATTAGCCATGATTAAGTGGTTTTTTTATAGATTTAGGTAGGACATAATGAATAATTGATATTATGCTGGCCCTCTTCTATTAGCATTAATGTTACCATATAGAGCTAACTCAGGATATCAACACCTGAGTTACACCTCCTGAGTTAGCCAAAGTCAAAATGAGAATAACTACGCTGCAAAATAACCCTTTCTAGACCTGCTTTATCCCTTTGCTCTCTCATTAATGGTATTTAGACTTCCCAAACTGTATCTCACAATTCGCTTAATGAGCTAAAGTCTCTGCAACTGGTTTCTCAGTCAATTGTGGGAACCTAGTGTACAGAGAAAGGGATTAAAACACTCCAAGAGTAATGGCACTGAGCTAGGCTACCTTCTGTCCACAAGTCACCCAACATTTTAGCCAGGAAGCCACACCAACAAAACACATAACCTACAAAACTTCTTTAACGAACTTGAGCTAAAAGTATCTGTGTGCTACAGTTGAGGATTTACATGAATGCTTCTGGGAGAATACTTGGAGAGTTACTTGAATTATAGCCCATAGAGACAAGTTGTAAAAGGAGGAGACTGTGGTGGAGTTTGGGGGGTAAGATGGCTTACAAGTGACTCAGAGATCCCTAAAAGTCCTGAGTCTTCCAGTGATGAGGCAGTTCTGTCCATAGTGGTGCAAATGTAATGGCATCATTTGAAGACCACCATTCCGCATGAACCAGAGTATTTCCTGGGCTCCGCTCATTCCCCTAAACTCTCATGGCAAACAGGAGATGAAATGTGGAAGCATTAAAAAAATCAAAATCTGCATTTTCTAAACTCTACAGCTAGAGTGGAGTTCAGCTGGAGTCAGAATATTCCACATAATAAACCAGCCCAGCTTGCTTCTAACTCAGGAAATTTCTGTTCTCAAAAGGTGACTAGAAATCTCAAGCCAAATAAATCTCCTGTCAAATTTTACTGTTTCTGTACCTTCCACTAATTCTCAATAGGAGAATTAGAGGAAAATATGCACTTTGTTTTAAACTGTACCTTGTCCTCTCTCCTTTTTTCCTTTCCTGCTAGCAGGATAGAGTAGGAGACAGAAACTGCAAATTAATTATGGTAAAGATTATTTCCCTGAGATTTTTCAAGCCTCATTAAAAAAACTCAATTCTCATCAATTTTATAATCCAGTAACATTTGTTTTGAGCCTTTGTCTCTTCCCCAAAACAGAGAGAGTGCCAGTAAACCAGGTTCAAACTCTGTATTAATCAAAATAACTTCGAGTTCAGCAATTATTAAACCCAGTTAATAAATGTGGAATCTGCGACGTATACAAAAAATGATGTAATTTGTTTGACATGCCTAGTGGTCCAGTGCATTAATTAGGGGCCTGACAAGTTTATGGGAAGTATTCTCTAAACACAGGAAAGCTCAAATCAGGAAGCATTTACACAGACATTATGGTACTTGCAGCCTGAAATAGGAACAGGGATTGCTGGATGAATGAGTCTGAGCATGACTCAGTAGCTATAAAACTATCTGGGAATACTGAAGTCAAGAACTATGATTTCTATCTATAGAAAATATAAAGGTTGGGGGTAGATTTCTAGATTCAGTCTGTAAATTGTACAGGAAATTATTTCCTGTGTACAACACTATTTTTGTAGATACTGATCATGCCTTTGGGTTTTGGATGTGAAAACACAGGTCATTTTTGGTAGATGCCCTCCTCTCTCCCCTTCTCCCCATTTCCCCTTCAACTCTTGTGTGGGTGGAGTGAAGTTAGAGTACACCTGAGAATTTGAAACTAAAACTTCAAGCCATCTTCAAATAAGGAAAAACAACCAAGGGAAAAAACATGAATTATGATGAACAATGAATTGACTGTAGCAAGGTTCTCCCCATAGCAGGATACTGGTAAATGTTGGAAAAAACAGGTCTTTAATTATTGACACTTGTGCTGGAGCACAAATCTAAACCAAACCGTTAAGTTGCTCAACCACAAAGAGATGATTAAAATTGTTTTGAGAATCTGGCTGTATTTTTCTTTTGGACATAAAGATTAGGTGGACAATGAAGTTTATGCCCAAATGTTCCACAAAGAACAAGCTCACTTATAGTTTTAATTGTTTGGTTAAGTGCAGGAGAAAGAAAGGGAAGTTAAAAAAAAGGACACTGCAGTATCTGTGGTGATGAAAACCTAAACTGAATGTATTATTTTGCAATTAAAACATCTGAGGCATTTCTTCATTATCCTCATAATGAGAATATTGAGAATATATTCCAGGGTAGGATTCTGAGAAACAGTGATTTCCAATAAAATACTATCTACATAATCAGAATGCCAACTTACAAGAGAAAAAGGCAATACTGAAGTTGCATTATCTTAAAAAAAATGTTGACTTGTTCTCTAGAAGATGCAAAATAAAACAAATGACCTCCAAACCAAAAAAGAGAAGGTTTCTAGTCACCAAAAGGGAAATTAGTCATTTCTGAGGACGAAAAAAACCCAAAACAAACCGCAAACATTTCCCAATATCACCCTTCTTAATTGGGATAAAAACAGTTCAAGTTTAACTGTGCTGAGCTAATAGTCTTTTTTCATGCCATGTTCTGCCTTTATGGCTACATCTTGTTCCAATTTTGGTTTCATCCATTCCTGTTTCCAAACGGCCATAGCTTTCATACAGGCTTGCCATACACCAGATCCCATCTGTCTGTGACCTTGAATAAACAAGGGGCCTTTGATGTTCTTACGCACTTCAAACCACTTTGTCATTTCCAGTGATATACGAGCCGCACTGTAGTGACACGCAGTCATTATTGGTTTGTGGAAGTGCCTTCCTGCTTCTTCTCTTGATGTAAGTTTACCATAGAACAAATTTACTGTAATCTTTGTGTTAACTCGTGCTTCCCTACGGAGTGAGAAAGAGGTCAGCAAAACAGCAGTGGGAGGCTGGAAATAGGAATCCTGCACATAAAGCACCCTGACAGCCAAAAACAAGGGTCTGTCTCTAGAAGCAGCAAGAAAACCAAATCACGCAAGCCCCATCCAACAAACCAATTGATGATCAGAAGAAGAACTTCTTGAAAACAAATATTACAAGGAATTTCTTAACTGATGGACAGATTTACACACCCCACACAGCAGCTTTGTTGTGGCGTTGTGTGTTCATCCTATTACATTTCAAGGCTGCTGTTCAAGGCTGTTGGGTTTTGGCACTGTCAAAATGAAACAGAGATTACGTGGTACCATATGTCAGGCAGCTGAAGCAAAAAGATTCCTGTCTAACATGTTTGCCTCTCGCGTCTGGAAGGAGTATTAAAATCAACGGTGCAGGAGAGGTGGGTGGTGCGGCACAGTGTGGGACAGGGCGTTTTCGCTCTCACCCCAACACCTCGGCAATCCTGCTTGCACGTCTGAAGACTAACGTCTGGATGTTTCTGCCCCTGCCAAACACAGGAAAGAGTTCATCTTCTCCTCCAAGACAAAAAGAAAAAACACAACGCAAAACCCTTCAAGCAATTATTTTTTAATGTAAATGCATGTTTATTTCATGCCCTCAAGCCTTTTAGTCCTGGTTGTTTGTGACAAACATTCCACAATAGACTCTTTAAAGTCTGGCATATGTGCCAGTGCTAAAAAACATACAGCAGAAGACATAAGACAATTAAAATGAAAGACGACAACAACATGCCGCTAATGGTTTTAAATTATTACATTGTAGAATACTTACTGGTACATCATGGAAGAGCTATCCCCACAGCTCTACACAAACCTGTGCTCCATCAATAAACTAATCTTTATCATGTAATACACTGGTTTTCTGTTACAATGACGTTTGTGTTATACACTCCAGCATCCTGTAACTACAGATAAAGGAGTGACACAGCTACACACCAGTTAGCTCAGGTCTCTGCTTCAGTATATGACAGATGTTCATGGTCCACATCCTCAGTCAATATCCACTGAGGAGGCACCATTGATTGACTTTTAAGATTGAGTTGTACTTGATAACTGCAACAAGACGACCTGCAAGCACCGAGGCGCCCAGACTGCAGGCACCTGAAGTAACTTACAGAATAACTCATTTTTAGGAGGAATCTGACTGAAATAGCATCTGAGATGCACTATGAATTAGCTCACAGCAGACCCTGGAGGCTGCAAGTTGCCGCCACTGGTGTGCAAGTTAGCTTTCTCAGTGCTCCTTAGTTATTTTACCATAACATTTCCATCTTCGGTGTAGTCTGAGTTCAACTGAGTGTCCTGAATAGACAACAATATTTTGAAAATAGGATTTAGGCACCTGAGTGCTGTAGGGTTGGTTTTTTTTTTTTTAAAGTTACCTATGCATAAACAAATGCACAACAATAATAAAAAATATTTTGCCAACCCACCAAGGAGTAACAGTGGGTCACAATTAACTTGTTTCTACAGCATGAAATACAGAGAGGCTTCAGTGTCTGTTCTCTCTCCTTTTTGAGTTTGTTTGGGGCTTTTTGTTTCTTTGGGTTTTTTTTTAACGTAAAAAAGGGAAAGGAAACAGAGGAACATTCCATAACAACCTATGGCCAAGTAACTAAGGGGTCTTCTGGGATGTAAGAAACTTGGGTTCAAGTCCTCTGTCTCCCCATTCCATGCCCTTATCATTCATATTACTAGCTGTTACTGGGTAGCTCACTGCCCTTCATACAAATGGCAAAGCTAATACTTTCAAATAAAGATTTTTTTTTTTAAAAGTCAGATTACAGCAATTCGGAGCTCTATCTGGATTTAACAGATAACACATCTGAAAAGCTCAATTTCTGAAAGATAAATGCAGAAAGACATCCTCTACTTTAAGAGCTGACTACCAAGAACTCCTTTTTATGGTTCTCCCCTTGTGCAATATCTGTGCTTTATAAATATTTCAGTAGGAGTTTTCAATGCAATTTTAAAAATAAAGATATCGCGTTCAAGAAAGACCGAACAACAAAAAATAATCTTAACATTGTCCCTTTATGTTACCGTCACAGCTAGTAGCAGTAGCATATTTTACCCCATCCAACTCAATTTCTCTTTATATTTACATAACAATAACTAAGCATGTTAACTGTAAAGACACACCAAGCAGCTTGGAAAAGTTTTTATAGAGTAAGAATTTTAGAGCTACATGGAAAGATTTTCACACAAATCAAAAATTTTTAATATAGCTTCTATCCATCCTTCCTTTCCTCTCCTCCCAGACTTTATTTTTTAACCAAAATGAAAATACATACACACTTGTCTTCAGGTTAATGCCACAAAAGGAAGAAGTTTTAATTCCCATGAAAGTGACAAGACTCTATGAAGCTTAGCTGCTCTAAATTATTGAAGCATTAGAGAGACTTCAAATTCTTAAGCAGTCACAAAACACATTTGTAAGGAATACTGGCTCAGTTTTCATGGATAAATATTACCTCCAATGCCTTGTTGGTAGCTGGGATCACGACAGACAGGCTTGTCTAAGAGCACACAGGAAGTCTGCAGAGAAACCATGTTTCTACCTGAAGAAAGTGCCATGGTCACTGGCCCATTCTTCCTCTCCAGAGCTCAGTAAGAAGTTAAAACACATTCTCTTGTTGACAATTGATAAGCTTTTCCCTGTCAAAGGTCACCCTACGCAGGCTGAAACTCAGCTGGGAAGCCAAGCAACTACAAAACTCACTGCCAGACTTTAAAACTGATCACACATAGGAGTACTCGTTGGCTGCAGTTTCATGAACAGCGTCTCCTCTCCCTCCTAAGACTCATGTTTAAGCCTATAAACCAGATTAGAAAGTGAATGATATCATTTAATATACCTATGTTGAACACTATGAGAAAGCTGATGAATTGCCTTAACAGACTTTGGACAAAGGACTGTAAATGAAAGGAAAAAAAATAAAAATCACCAATCTCACCAATGCTTTCCAGCTCCTAATCCAATTCCACAAAGCAACAAGGCAGTCGTATGAAAGATGCAGACTATGCCTCGTTCTCCACTAGCTGGAGCTAAGGGAAATAGTTAGACCTCCCTCTGACAGTCCAGTGCGGAAATAGAAGCCTAAAGGCAAAGCAACGGGGACAGAATGGTCTTTCTGCTAGTTTACATCTGAAACATGAGAAAGCATCTGTTCCTTCCCCTCCCTGCACAGAGATAGATGTGCAGATATACACATGAACCTAGAAGAAAGCTGAAAAGCAGCATGCTATTTAGCAGTTTGTCAAAACTGAAATGCTCTGCTGAGACAGCTTTCTTCCTGAAGCACCTCCAACAGGGTCACTGGGGTTCCCCTGAGTTCACCTGCCTGATGCTGCCATCCCACAGCACCAGGACAAGCTCATGAGCTCCCTGGCAGAGGGCTGAGAATCCTACAGATACCAGAGCCCACACGCATACGTCAGTGTACGGGTGAGCCTGTCGGAGACAGCACAGAATTTCAAAAGTGGGGGCCTGCTCCCAATCAACTCTCAGGATAGCTTCGCCACAAAGCAGAATTCATTCTACAGCCAAACAGAAAAAGGAAATGGTATAGGACATACAAATCCACCAACACAGTAGAAATAAATAATTATCACTGTAAGCACTCTGATCCCGTCAACATCCAAACTTTCATTTAGAGGGTTGTTATTCACCTGCACCTTTCTCCTGATTTATGGATCACTGTTTATGGCGCATAATGGCAAATCATGACGTTTTAATCCAAAAACACTGGTAATAGACAATACTAGTACCATTTTATACAACTGAAACAGATTTCAGCAAAAGTTATTTCAGATCTACACTTGACCTAATTTTTTATTACGTGAGTGGAAAAATTAAAGTCCTCTTCTGGTTGAAATAATATTTTTAAGTCCCTGTAGCCTCTAACAAAAGTTCGGTAGTCTAGTGGAAAAAGTGCTTTCTTTATTCTACAGTTGGTGAGGACAGATATTGCTGGTTTATGCGCTTTTTAAAAAACATTTCCATGAAAGGGGCATTGGTAGCCTGAAAACCACATTCTGAGTAAGCTAGCTACACCTACTCTAGTTAAAGCAGAACACCTCAAATTAATAGCAAAGACAAGAAGAAAAATATTTTCTTAGTATTTTCGTTTCACAGAACTTTGTGTATAGTCAGATCCATTCTGCTCTCCTGGAAAGTCTCTTTACTTCTGTCTTCTTAAAAAGAGATTTATAAACACCACAACATTCAAATAGCATTATCTAGGTCTTAACTGAGCACAGCGCTATCATCCCCTTCCTTCTCCTCCTCTCATTAGGGTTGGCCTGCAGTGTATGCTTGGCTTAATGTTTGGCTTAATTGAGATCCTATATTTTGTGACTGCTAAAATGAAAATTTAATGTGGAGCACTCTTCTACCACTACAGTCTTCTTCCACAGACTGGCAGAGGGAAGGAAAGGGAGTCACCAGAAAACCATGTAATGTACTTGACCAGTGACGCTAAAAAGAGTTTGCTGTTTATAACATACTATTTTTATGTACCTCTTTTTGGTCATCTTTCCCAAGGAGCTCTATAGTGGAGGGCTGTGCATTTATTTTTGTTTTGCAGAGTGATTTGAAATGCCTTGCCTGGGGTTATCTGCCAGTTCAGGATCAAAACATACCTCTTGAATATCAATGCCCTGATCTGCCCAGCAGATGTAAATAACCTGGATTCACTGTTCTTCCAGACATGCGCAGCTCCTACATACAGACTTCACTGGGCCTTTTCTACGTAAGCTTTTTTTAGAATTATCAGCTCCCTTCCTGATGAATTAGCAATTCTTCACTGAATGAAAGCATTGCACTCATTTTTGAAAAGATCACTCCCCTCATACATATTTAGTGACTGTTAAAAAGAAGTTTGCTTTGTGCCTAATACTGCATTTAGATTTATTCTCTCTCAAGACTGTTACTGCTTTTGTACACTTCCTTTGCAGCCTCGCACCAATGGGCACCCGCTCTGCAGTGCGATTATACCCAAAGACAAACGTTCCTGGCATTTTGCCTCCTTGGCAGAAAGTCAAGGATGTAGTTTAAACACCTCTTTTCCAAAGTTCAAGAGAGCTGGCTAAATTAATTATCAAAATAAATCTCAGTATGCATTGTCTAAACCATCTGAAGCAGATAAGCTGAGAAGGGCAGGAGATTCTCTGATACAAAGTGCATACGACCATGCACAAGTCCAGTAAAATTATCAAGAAAGTTTCCATTAGCTTTCATTTTCTTTGCACGGCTCAAATTCAGCAAGACATTTAAGTACGCACTCCGCAGAGTCAATTCAAGGCCTGAAAAAGACCCAATATCTATGAAAATTCATTTGGATGAAACCAAAAAACCACAGACCTATTAATACTTTTTAACAGAGGATACATTTAAAGTACTGCTGGTGAAATGTTCATATAACAAGCAGAGACCAAACTACTGTAATGTATGTTTCAAGCAAACCAGAAATCCAGTGCTCAGAAGAATAAACATTCATAAACTCTGCAATCTAATTTTATACAGCAACAAAAATGTACAATAAATTTCACAGTCCTATTGATCCTAATACCATTGGCATTCCCCCAGCAATTGATTTAGTAATTTGATCAGCTGGAGAAAGGGATGGGGAATATAATATTTTAGTGGACTTCATAAATTTAAAGCTTCAGCTTTCAAGTCCAACCAATAACACAATAAACCACAGAGATCATAAATGGAACAACTAAAGTTTTGTAATTACAACGTGGTTTATAATGTAATAATTTAGCAAATGGCAGGCATGTTTGATTTATGCAAGATGCAGAATGGAAGGTTATTTCTCATCAGACCTGCAGAAATATATTTTCTAGGTAAATATCGAGAACAATCAAGTTTTCCATGTCAACCTCTCCAAATGGTGATTGCTTGCCTGGCATCGTCCAAATTCAAGGGGTTGTTTTAGAAGTGAAACAGATCTATTCCCCATTGCCCCTCTACAGATTTTTGAGCCCAGTGTTTGTGTGTGTTTAGCTATATGGAATGAAATGTGGGGTTTTTTTCATGATAGTAGGACCATTAAGTACTTACAATAGGCACAATATTTAGCATTGCCTGGTCAGTCTAAAAGGGCTTAGAAATTATGGTAGTATCATTAAATTCAGTGGTTGTCTTGACAGCCTGCCTACTGGCATGCATCTGCCGAAGGCAACAGGAGAATAACATTCCCCATTATGGCCGTGTACAACCTGCCTCCTTACGGGTGTTTCTGGTCTGTCTCTCTCCACCTTTGACAGACAGGGCACAAGGTACTGGCCCTGAACAGCCTCCCAACTGTGCTCTCCCTCAGTCCTGCCAGTGCTCAGAAGAGGCACCGATGCTGTCCACACCGCTGCTCCCTCAGGCCAGAGTTCAATCTCTGCTCCTCTGGAATAGGAGGGATGATGCTGAGCGAAACATCCTACCTGAAAATATCCCTGGAGCAACACAGCCCCTTACAGCAGCCTGTGGCTTTATGGCACCGCAGCGACTAACACTCTCCAATGGCATTTCAAGAGACTTGTAACACATGCCCCTGCAGTTTTTTTAAAATTTTCTTTAAATGCAGCATTTTGACGCTTGGGTTTTTTTTTTTCCCCCAGAGATACCGGCAGATTACCTGAAAGACACCTCAGAGCAGATCAGGTAATGCATGCTTTCATTCAGTTTTAGACCTACCCTTTCAGCTACGCTCCCAGAAACACCATCTGCTGCAAACAGGCCTGATGGGTCCAAGCACACGTCTACGTTAGCCATCGGGACAGTGTGGTCAGAGCACTTTCCAGTTTAGAGATAATTTTGTGGATACGGAGACTTCTTAAAGTGGCTTCCAATTTGTTAAAGGTCAGACTTTTAAAACAATACACTGACAACAAAGAAGCCTGCATGCCACTCGGTAAGGCTGCAAAACCAGCCAGCAAACACCGTGGCTTTCGGGAGACTGTTTTAATTCATTCAGGTTTCATACCACAGGCTTGTGAGCCAAGGAAACACATTCAACTTGCTGTGAACTGGGGATAAGAGAAAAGGGGTTATTATGTCTGGGCACTGATGTCTAGTTCACCTCAGAAAACATATCTGTATTGAGAGAAAAGAAACCTTTATTCTCCTGATAACAATACATCCATTTTCATAAGTTCAATTCAAACTTAGGAAAAAACCCCAAACCTAACAGCCACAAAGCAAAGCACCAGCCCTGCAAAATCAGTTTCACTGTGTTGAAACCCCCTGTAGCTGTCCCCAGACACCCTGATAGTCGGTAGAAGCCCAAACTCTCTCACTGCAGCCCGAGATCTAGACCCATCTAAAATTCAAACCCAGATAATGTTGCAGTGCTGCTAGGAAGCCGGTTTTACACGGCAGAGATCCACCTTCTTGAACAGCGCAGAGCAAGGGAATGACTCAAGACACTGCTCTTGTCCACAGACAGGTTTGCACTTGAACAGGAGCAAATACTGGTGCAACAGTAATCATTCTGCATGAGTTGCCTCTCTCCTGTTAGGTACGTCTATTGGGCTCTAAGAAAACTTTTCCGCTATTTACTGTATGGAGCATTCTTACATTTTGGCCAAAAGATCAAATTCAGACATATTTTCAGAGGATACTTAGTGGAGGAAGCATCCAACCCCTTTATTCTCCTTCATTGCAGACCCTCTGCAGCAAACACAGAAGTTATCAAACTTGAGTTATCAAACTCATAAAGGAGAGCTACCACACTGCCCTGTGCCTCTGCACAGGCGAGCAGTTAGCCAGACAGTAGTGAGCCGGGACAGTATTCAAGCAGCATCCTAGTCCCAAAGCTTCAGAAGCCTCATAAAACTTGTTAGCTCCAAATTTATAGCAGCTCCTAAACAAAGTCACGGATTGCCCAATCCTCTGTGGAAAATCCACAGTAAAAATTCCCACATGAGGAAACTAGCCTGTGACGTGAGCTTCCCTGGCAGCACAGGGAGGAATTTTGGGAGGGACTCCCAAAACACGGCTTGCTGCCTGTGCACAGTTCAGGATCGCATTACTTGAAATACCTGCCTGTGACAGCGAGCTCTCGTCCCTTTGAACACAAGGCACCTGCTGCTGAACAGTTCAGCCCAGTGATGGAAGCTCATGTCACCACGGGCCTGCATGAAACAGCAGCCTAACAAATACCATCAAATATATGACTTATTTCCAGTAGCTATTACTCCAAAGGGGTGCTCCCCCTTTTTTTAATCTTAATTTCTAAGCATCTCAAATAAAAAAAAAAGCTCTCCTCTTGAGTTTCATCAGAAATGACTTGGATGATCTTCTGTTAAAAGAATGACTTTTATCCTCATTCAAATACATATTGTATTGGCTTAGAAACATCAAAGAGGCAATGTCTTTACATATTCTATTTCTAAGAAAAGAAAAGGAGTTCTCTCTTTATTAACATTGGTAATGTTGAATCTTATAATGAAAAATGCACAAAAGCAATATTTTTGATGAATAGGTAATAGAACAGCACCGAATAAGAGAGCATTAATATATTTTTTCCCAAAGACTCACTCAGATAATGCATCAGGAGGGTTTTGAACTGAGACGAAGCCACAAGCAAAATGAGGTCGGTGGTCTTCTGCTCCCCCTCTTACTGCCCAATATTTTTATTGACCTTGAAAAACCACCCCACAGTTCAAGCACAGCTATCAACATCTGATTGTCACAGCCCACAACGAACACAGCGGGAGTGCTTTCTCTCAGGCCAGAAGTACTTTGCAGGAGACAGATAATGCTGTCTGACCACACCAATATGCAAACATTACTTAAGGCAATTATTCGAATTATGAGTGGAACAAACGTAGTGGTGTATTACAAGTAACATTTTTGTACCCGTGAATATTTTTAGAATTTTTATTACACCAGCAAGTGACCTGCAGAAAAAAGTCTGCAGCGTCTTCTGGTAGAGGGTGGGCATGCATCCTTTCTGTCTCTGCTATGTGTAGCACAATAGAGCCTTTGTGATGTTCCCCAGAAAACCTATTTATGCACTTGGATTTTGAACATTCCTTTCTCTCTTTGTCATCTTTCACCATTGTCTTTGAACCACTCCGATAATACAATTATAAAGGGCCATATAAGCAGTTAGACTGGAAAACAAAAAAGGAAAAAGAAAAAGGAAACTTAAAATAAATCGGGCATGAAATTCCCCTACGTTTTTCATTACTTAATTATAGTCAATAGAAAAAGAAAATCTAATATTAACTTGAAAAAAAGAATTGTCTTGGTTGAATTCCATGGAGATTTCTGTTGAGGTGTTCAAAAGGGATGTCATAGGGAAATACACTGCACTACAACAACAGCAACATATTTTAGGGTGTGTCACATCCGGAAAATACATTCATATGCACATACAAAAGAGATGTTACTTCATTCTTCAAGACATTTTCATTAGGCTTTAGGATTTCAAAAATCGCAAACCACATTTGGAAAAAAATAAAGAAAATTTCTGCAGTGATCACTTCACACCATTTTCTTTGCTTATCTGGGTTTACACAAAATGGAAATTTGTATTTGGGAGTGATGTACATTGCAGGAGTAAACATATTCCTTCCTAAGGCTTCCCCTTTTCCTTTATTCATTTTATAATAATAGAAAGAAGTGTTTCATAGTAACAATACCTTGAAAAATGAAGATGTGCTGGGATCAGAGCTTGTATGGGAGAATAAATATCTATGCAAAAGTAGCAGATGAAGGGTAAGGATGTATTAGGAAAAAAACCAAAACAGTGCTGAAGAAAAAGTAGAAAAGCATTAGTATATCTTTGAGGGGCACTGATGAGAGACTGTACCTTCACTGTATTCATCCTCGTGAATCTCTTACTCTCCTCCACAAATATATTTTCTGCAGAGGAAGATTTAATCTACATCTCTATTCAAGACCCAGTTGTCTGCTCATTTGTCAGCTTCTCCCCCCATCATTTCTGTGCCTGAAGTATTGCAAGCTACAACCACAGAATGAGAGCTACAGTCACAGATGGGACCCATCTGAATACACTGGTCAGGTTCTCGCTCTATCCATATTTCAAACCCCTTGCAAAAGCAATGCTGCCATGCTCGTTACATTAACTTACATAAAATTTGCCTACCCACCTCCTTATTTTGCTTTTCTCCTGTATCTGTCTACTACACTTACAGCAAGGACTTTTTCTTTTCAATGCTTGGAGCTTGGCTCATACAGGGACCTACCATAGATAAATAATAAGACAACAATTTAATCTGCACTCAATCACTGTGATCTATGGAATAGCAACGTCTTGTTTGAAGTGTGGTATTACATTTGGAAACAGCAAACAAGAAGCTAATTATTTTTTGTGTTTGTATCTGTCACTCTTTTTCCTACAGATTGAGCCACAGTCTCAGCCTGCTGACTTTGAGCTTCAGAGAAACAAGAGAAAAACAGGGTTGAACNCTCAAACAATGAAAAAGTAAATCTAGATGTCTACAACATCTGATGCAGTGGCTCAGGACATGGATGTAATACTGAGTTACATAGTGAAACACTGGAATTTTGGTGGTTATGGAGTTCAAAAGATGTCCACAGTCAATCAAATTGGAATTAACAAATGGGAGTACAAACTGCACAGGGATATGTAAGTGAGATGAGAGAAGAAAAGAGTACTGGGATTATGAGCTAACTCACAGCTTCAGTAGGCTCACAGGGTTTGTAACAGCTACTATAATTTCTGCATGAGAATAAACACTTCAGAGATGGGAAGAGGAAAGCAGAGAAAAGAACTAACAGTGAAAAGAAAGGGAGGCAGCAATCATTCCCTCTGCTTTTAAAATATAAACCATTAGCAGGAAAAAGTTTCTAAAGTTACTTTCAAAACCAAGAATCGTAACAGCTCCCCGTGCTGTCATTAACAACCAAAGATTTTGTTTTAAAAAAGGACTAGGAGAGAATTTTCTTAAGTTATTCAAAACTCTGCTTTTAACATACAATAAAAGTTGTGAAAACAGAATTTGCACATGAGATTTTACAGAGCTGTGAAAAATTAAATCATATGGGAAATAGCCAAAAGAAACGTTTCATATATCTGTGTGTACGTTTGTGCATGTGTTCCAAAACACAGCACACTCAATGACAGCTGAGAAGCTTGCGTGCCACAAGGAAGGATTTATGAAAGTGCAGTCAGGCCTCTCCCGAGGCTGGAAAAGACCGTACTTTGCTCCAACGTGCATGCTTTCCGTTTCATCAGCTTTTGGATTCCACACCAACATTAATATATATACCCCAAGATACACATCAACATCAAAACACACGGATCCAAGAATAATCACCGCATCACAGATTCACATAAAGGACAACATTTGTCTGAGAGAGGAGAGTGAGAATTAAACGAAGCATTGACATAGACCTGAAGCCACTCAAGGAAACAGACTGCAGCCTGCAATCGCTACCCTCCGTGCCTTGCTGCTGCCAGCCCCAAAGAACAAGCAGAAATACTCCACGTTCCCAGTTCCTACTGCTCCCTGAATATAAGCATTTCAACAGTGCCTACGGGATTTGAGTAGACCAAATCCTGCCACTTTGCTAAATCCCTACCCATTTGTCTAGCATTTAAGAATTAAAATCCTGGAAATAATTACATCCAATAAAGATTTTAGTCATTTATTGGCAGATGTCCTCTCCTCCTGCTTCGTTCCTGCTGCAAACAGGCACATCGCAATTCTTAAAAGCATTTGCCTTCACAACCGTGCTTTCTAGGGACATACAAGTACACCTTCCCTCACCACGCACAAAGTGGAGGAGAAACTGCCGAACTCGCTCAAAGTCATGCAAGCCATCTGCGGCAGAGCCGGGAAGGGGAGCCAGGTTTGTTGGCGGCAGAGGCGAGCCTGAACAAACAGCCTGTTCGCTGCTTCTCTGGTTCTGTGCTGAGCCACAACAGATGTACCGCGCTAGCTAGGACAAGACAAGTCATTGCAGATTTTCATTAGAGACTTTTTTTTTTTAAAAACATCTGTGTCAAATTAATACATAATTCTGCTTTCTTTTTAAAAAGATAGGACAGAAGATGCACAAGCCATAAATCCTGCCCAATTCAAAGATACAGCACTGTTTAATTATTATACAACCACAAAGGAACAATTCCTGAAATCCTTTAACTGAAAAGAACACACTGTAGCCACAAGGGCAACAACATAAAGTGAACTCTCAATTGACAATGCCAACTGCATTGAAACAGAAATAACAAACAACTTATAACAATGAAGAATGAGGCAAACAAAGGATATAACCACACAGAGAAGAGCAAGGAAACGGAGAGGGGATGAATTACAACAGCACTGACAACAATATCCAAGCTGAATAGAACAAATCCCATTTCCCATCTCCTAGCACTCCTTAGCACACCATCACCTTACCTTTGCAGTGGTAGAGAAAAAGAGAATAAGACATAGGAGGAAGGTTGGACGAGATCATCCCCCAACACTGCTGTGGGCCCTGCAGGATCAATCTGTCAGATTCTCATCTTTACTGCAATGAGAGGCAAAACAGCAGAGATGGCTCAGTAGCATCAGAAATGGGTTCTCACACTACTGCCAAGAAGAATGGGGATATAGCTTGCCCAGAAAGGAGAGTACCAAGATCCACCAGGATTGAGGGCAGACCTTGGGCAGGTCTAGAAAGAAAACAGCATTAGCAGAATTAAGCCATGGTTTTGGTGTCTGAAACAGCAGGATACCAATATAACTAGAAAGCAGCAAAGTTCCTGAAGCAGGCATAACCAGGTTACCACCATCACCCTGCCTGCCGACAATGACTGTTTCAAAGATTAGCTTTTGGGTCTTCCCAAAAAGAAGTTTGGGTTACTGCTTTCTCTGCAGTAACCAGCTTCATATTATTATTATGAATATCATTGTTGTGAACAGAAAGTTGGAAACAAACAGAAAGTTGGAAACAGTGATTTCTGCTTTGGCTGTACTCACTGGAGACAAAGCCATGGGTTTCTCTTATTTACACACTTAGGTAAGGGATGTTTTCAATTTCTTTCTTCAAATTTTCAACACTTCCTCCTAGGGCAGAGCCCTTTCTCCCAAGAAAGACAACTTTATAACAGCAGTGCTATAAATTAGTGGTCAGTTCTGACAAAAGAGGACAGAAATGTTTAGGATTCTCACTCCACTTAGACTTCATAGACAAAACATTTAACATGAAGATGGGAAGATGATGACTGCACTAAGTAAAGGCTGTAATAAGTTCTACCGCTCACCCAGACACAGCTGCATATCGCACAGCTTGAACGCAGGAACTCAGCCATGATTTCTGTCACTCAGTCACTGCTGATGGAAACGCTGTGCTATAATTTTCCTATATTTCAGCAGCATCTAGAAACACCAGATGTGGTTTAGGTCCTGTGAGATTACACAGAACACAGCCCTTTTGAAAAAGACCAGTTGCCTTCACTCAGCTGCCCAGGTTTGGGTGATACGTAGTGTGAAAGTTGCTCTCAGCCTCAGAGACTCACTGCTCAAAAACAAAAAAAAATGTTATTTGGTTGGGGTTTTTTTGGTTGGGTTTTTTTTTTGTTCTGTTTTGTTTTTTTTTAATAGAAGGAAAACCAAACCATTGTACATGATTTTCCAAGATCCAGCAGAAACAAACCCCTGATTTTGAGGCTGAGGCTGCAGCTTAACCACAGCATAGATCACCTGCCTTCCTTCAGCTATGGCATGGTCTGCTGGTAGAGATCAGTAGTTTGTGTTACCTTGGCTGCGACCCCCTGTTTTAACACCAAGCAATAGTGCCCCTCTTTCCAGACTGCCAGTAGCTACACTTAGCAGTTACTATGCATTTCAGCTGTGCCACTTCTGCACAGAGAAGTATGGGAGAAGCCTTGCTTAGAGCAGTAGATGCTTGTGGTGACAGTGCAGCATCACCCTGGCACTCCGGCCGCCAGCCACGCTCCACTGAGCTCAGGATGAGGGCTGGGCACCCCAGCCAGCGTGGCAGTCATCTGCACGGCCTCAGCCACGTGTTTCTGTGGGAGAGACTAGGAACTGCAGGGACAGAAAGGGATAGCACCGTATCCGGAGTTTAGAAAGCCAGGAAAAAAAAAAAACAACACCAACAACCACAAATGCCAGGACCGTATTATTAATATTGCCCTATACTATCAGATTTTTAAAAATTGCCAGAGTCCATCTGCAGTGAGCTGACAATAAGAAGCCAAAGTATATAGTAAGTGGTCAATTTGATTCCCCAAATGTCTCCATTAATTTAATACCTGTGTGCCACACATTGTCGTATAGAACATCACAAAATGAGGACACCCTGTATGAAATCCCATATTCTTGCTAATCCATCCAATTACTGAAACATAATACATTAGATCAAATGAATACCAGAAAATACAGGAATTCTATGTTAAGTAAGATTGCCCGTGGTTCATTTAAAGCTTTAACACTAAACAATATGGAGATGGGGTGAGGTCTGGACTGTTTGGATGATCCCTAGGCAAATAAAGATGGCTCTTCCAAGAGATTGCAGCGTAACTTGGTCTAGCCTGGAAAGTTCAAAGTTGCATCCTGGTTGCCATCCAGCTACAATCATGTTCAGAGGAGACACAAAGATACTAGACTCGGATAGATGCAGAGCACTATTATGCTGATCAAATCTGAAAAAAAGTCTCAGGACCCCAAACAAACTTCTCAGATCTACTGGGAAGATTTTCAGGACTTTAAATAACAGGTTAAGCTTGTATCCAGCATACACCTATATCCCCAAAGGAAAGGATTTTTACAGTGCGCCTGACCTGCAAGCATAAAGACAATTTGAGATGGGTGGAGAAAGTGATGGGGCTCACACCTTACAGAAAAACTCCTTTTATTGAAATGGTCCAACCTCCTGAGCTCAGTGTTGAGCAGTGACTTCCCTGTGCCTCCCCCTTTTAGTGCCACTTTTAAACATCTCCCATCTGCTACTATCACTGCAATACTGGGGGGGCCATGAGTTAGGCTGGGCTCTGTTAACCAAAATACAACACTGCCATGACCAAATCGAATTATTAATAATTTGGGACTCCTTAACTGGTTTTAGAACCTATTAGTGCTAGAAATTTTACTTTTAATGAATGAAAATGAAAAATCTTGTATTTTCATTGACTCCTAAAATTGTGATCATAAGAAAATATCTTCTTCATAAGAATTGCACGAGACCATCCTGATTTCTCCCCAAGGACTTTCTGATCTCTGGGAGACTCTGAGCTTATTTCCCTCCTATCTGAGGTTCTTTCGTCTGTCCTCATTACAAGGGCAAAACACAACACATTTCTATACTGCTGAGAGCATCATCATTATTTGTACTTCCGCACTTCGTCATGTACAAGGGGAAAACTTGCCATCATATTAAGTTATGGGACTTTCATAACTACTTGCCACCACCAGCAAAAGATTACTTGAAGGAAATTACTTCAGGACACCAAAAAAATGGCTTGTTTTTGCTCTGATAATTTTTCAACTTGCCTTCTCTGCAGAGGGGAGTAGGAGTACTGCCTTGGTATGCAAACATGGAGCCCAAATTCATCTGTTTATATACATCCCACTTCTCAGATGTGCAGGGTGCAAACATGCATAATACATATGGGTCAAGTCTGATTGCTTAGGAAGGAGGCAATAATGCTGGACTAATTATTTTCCTGACCTGATGGGTAATATTTTATTTAACTCCACACTAGGGAAGCTAAACTAGCTGGCGGGAAAGAGAAATGTATTCTCAAAGGGATAATGCAAGTTTATGCAGCACCTTTGATTTTGCATACACTCGATGATTGAGATAATTTCAAAATATTATTTATTCATTATGTTTTTATTTGGGCTCCAAATGCAAAGGTTCCATTTTCCTATTCCTCTCCCCATGCCTAATATTTGTTACAGTTGCATTTTTCAAACCGTTTACTGTCTGGAGGGTAAGTAGAATGACACTGCTCATAATGTGCAAATAAATGTGAAATAAGCTAGTCAGCTCAAGTGGAATGAATTACTGTCACTGGTAAAATAAGGCAAGAGGGAATGGCTGCCTTGGGAGCTAAAAAAGACTCTAGCAGGTACTGCTATTGAGCGACTGGAATAACACTTACTATGATTTATCAAAGACCACTTGAAAGCACTTCCGAGGCATTAAATAGGCATGAAAAGAGGCTTTAGTGGCAACGGGACTATGCCAGAACTGAGTGATTAGAAGACTCAAAAGCTTGACCCTAACATGCAGCCTATGAACAAGGGACACCAAAAATCTTCAAAGACTTGTGGAAGAGAGTGCAGACTACAGTCAGTTTTGAAGAGCAGGGATGACCACAGAGCTATTGGGTCCCCATTACAAAAAGCTGATAGTGTAACTATGCAGAAAGGAAAAAAAATCCAGTCCATGATTACTACGCACAGCCATACACAAGAGCACCAGAAAACAGTTTTGTGTAGGAATAATCACATAAACGAAAGAAAATACTGAAAATATTTTCAGTTGCAACATCACTGTAGTTTCACAATTACAATTTGCTCCACCCACAGTTTTCACGGCTAATCTGCAATTACGGCAATGCCTTTGTGGCAAGGGCTGGAGCCGCGGTACCAGATAACGTGCTGCCCCTGCCGGGCCCCCGCAGTGCCTGCTGTCCTCCACTCAGCTCATGTCAGGTCACAACTTAGCTTCGCACAGGCAAACATCGTGCTTCCAGATCTCACTGCTTAGTCTGCTGACGAAAAGAAAGTGTTTTGAAGTGGGGCAAGCTTCTAAAGATGGTCCCATCACACACTGTAGGATCCCACTGCCTGCACTGTATGAAAATAGGGGCTGGAGGACATAGTAGCTCACCGACCATGCTGCCAGCAAACAGCATCTCCCTCCGCTCCAGCTGATCTCCCAGCAAAGGCACACTCAGCTGCTCTCAACCAGCATGAGTGTTTCCCAGGAAGGGAATGCTCCAGTCTGCCCCAGCAAGGACTTCTCTGCTCAATCCAAGGCAGCGCTGTGAGCCATTCAAGTCATCTTTACTGCTGAAGTCTTGCAGCGCCTGGTGTTTCAGCCTTTGACTTCACTAGAGGGAGGCATTCTTACCCATTTAACATTGCATTTCAGTTTTATTTTATTCATAAGAAAATAAGTCTTTAAGCAAATTACTGAAGTGAAGATTTTAGAAAGGAAAACCTCCATGTGAGGTAGTGTGTGGCAGAGTTCCCAGTTCACTGTCTCATCTTCAGAAGAAGAGTTACCTACAGACTGCTGTGGGTGGAGAAAACTGTTAATGGAGAATTGTGAAGCCGATGGGGGAGCACGTTTTTCTTTTTTGACTGCCTAATAAACTACATTTCACCATCCAACTTTATGACTTTGGGCAAAAAAAAAAATAGACATCTCCCTACTTCTCAGCAAAGATTTAATAGCAGAGAGCTGTAAAGTGGTCTCACATTACTAAGACTTCATTATTTTCACAAAATATACTACTGTCATTTACTTGCACATTATGAAGTATTATCATAAAACAAGTCTCTCAAAGTCATTAGTATGAATTAGTGAAGTTCTACAGTCTGTTCAAAGACAATTGTTGCTATTCTGTGTCTTTTAAAGAACTAAACCCTGTCATTGTGCCTGAAACCAAACAATGCTTGAAAAATTCATCAAACAAATGCTGATATTGCGATGCAGAAGGCCCACAGCACTTCCTTACATTCCCAGGAAGCTCTCAGAGAGGCATCAGTTATAATACCATAATAATGGCACTGAAGATTTATCACAGTTTTATCCCTAATTGGTCCTAAACAGCACAAAATCAAAATAACCATAAGGCCATCACTCCATGGCTGGTAAAACAAAATAACCGCTCTCCTGTTACTTTAACAGGGAGGGAAGGGACCAAGACAGGGCAGGAGACTCTCCATGAGGTTCTCCTATCCAGGACAGCATGTCTGAATGCAAACCAGTCAGCAGTGTAAGGTGTTAAATGTCCTGAAGTTGCAGACACGCTGCAAGGTCCCACCGGCACTGAAAGAGGCAATGGATGTGGGAGATTTGTAGAGTCACGAGGCAAGAGATGCAGCAGAACTTGGTTTCTCTGTTTGGAAAAATCTGTTCTAAGAATTTATTTCCCATAAGTGTCCAACTTTAGAAATATGAACCAGCCGTTTTGTAGCATAGGCACGTTTTGTTTCCTTACATGACATGTGTCCGTACAATTGCACGTGCACAGACAGAATACAGTAAAGTCACAGAAAAAGCAGGGTTGGACCTAACTCTCCTTGAAAAGCACCTGAACCTCAAAAACCCTTTATATAATTGCAGTATACCTCAGACATCGCTGCTATTTTTTTTTTTCTTTCTTTCTTTTTAATTAAAAATATAGTAAGTGTGCCACTAAGCAAGCCACCTCAGAATATGGTCCTCCTATAGCATTAGCAGGACTCCCAGAGCTTTGACAAAACCACTTAGAGCAAACATCGCTGTCAAAATGGTGCCAATACAGGTTGCCAGCCGTTTTAGTGGGCCACGTTTTCTGGGAATGTCCTAGGAATCCACCACCTCTTCCCTCTGTTGTGAAGGTGGAGAGGGGTTTCTCTGAAGGAGGAACATTACCACAGAGCTGCCCAGTGGGATTGCCCTCTCCAAGTACTCCACAGAACAGCTTAAAGAAGAGAAACTTTTCTTACAACACTTCTTTTTCTGGCATCTGCTTTCTAATCACAACACAGCTCAAAGCTGTGCCAGTGCTGCTGGACACCATAACTGCTTTAAACCACCATGTGCTTGCCTGACAGAAATCTCTGAAAATGTCATATTATTTGCCCAGCGACGACCATGCTTTTTAAAAGGTAATTACATTGCTCCTTGAGAGGTTAACTCAAATAGGTAAATTAGTTGTATCTGCAGCTGATAGTGACAGGTAGGGAAGAGCTTCACAACATGCACAGCTTTAGTTACAACATCTCTGGAAAAGTCCTCGGGGATTTAGAACAATGAAACTGTAATTTAGCCAGTCAGTCAAAAAAGAGCCATAAACAGATTCACGGAGACACTTGTGTATGTGCAGCTCCTTGTATATTTTATGAGGGAAGCACTATCTGCCTTCCTTCTTCCCCGATCCATCTCTTCCCTACACATCAAGCTCACAAACAAAACAATGCAAGTACTAAGAGAGAGGAAAAAGAGAGACTTTATCTTCATGGCATTGCTCAGATCTTATAATAAATATAACCCTCCATGCAATTGTTTATTTTCAAAGAAAATCCTTGTTTTCAAAACCACTGAAAATACCATCAGCTGTTCCACTTCTATAGCAGAAGGTTCAACTAACAAAACTAAACAACAGATACAAAGTCTTTGAAGACAGCGCTTTGGTTTCCTTGCTATGATTTCATTTGATAGCACAGGAGCTAATTTATATAACACGAGGCATTGTTTATAAGCAACTGCATTTTGTATGTTACAGCAAATCTTCACTCCTTCCCTCATCTTTGAAAAAGCAAAGCTCCCAAGAATATACAGACTTTGTAGGACTTACTGGATAAGGATTAGCCAAGAGACAAGCATGTGGAAATCTTCACCCACAGACCCCTGCAGAGGTTTTCTTGAATATTGGCTTAGTTGAGTAGCAATAGCAATTAGAATGGGTCTGAACTGGCAAGAGAAACTTGAAATGATTCTCTGCAAAACCCTGTAATTAGATCACCAACAGCTGTTTAGCCTCCCTGACCCTTAGCCGAAATAATAATGATTTCAACTGAAAAGGCTTCAGTCCCAGAAGAAATATGACAAAAAGCACATCAAGTACCAACATCAGGGAATTAAGCATTATTTGACTATTATTCTGAGTCCTCTCTTGACAAGACTGAATGATAGAAAAATAAAATGTGGTGCCAACCATAGAAAATTTTGGTCCAGGAAAAAGGAATAAACTGTGCGATTGAAAAAAGGGATTTTCCTTGAACATATTTTCTATTCTTTATCATCGTATTGCCATGCATCTGATGTACAGTCTGTCCCAGTTGGGAAAATTAGCATGATACAAAATCCACAACTGAGAAACATGGTTCAAATTTAAGTAAATATCCCATTTTTTCTCCCCCTTCTCAGAAATTACAACTTACAAGTTTTAATGCAGCTTGAAAACAAACACATCTTGAACAAACACTTGAAAGAAAAGCAAAAGCGAACTCACAAACCTGGTGGAAAAGGTGCTGTTGCTGATGCACCTCTTTCTAAGGCTGCACGCGGGCATGGTAAAGCCTATTTGCGAATGTGGTTGAACCAGGCTCAACCGGAGCCAGTCCTGTAACTATGTGAAGTAAACTGGTGTTAGATCTGACTACGCTGGAATCCCTATAAAAGCTTAAGCCCAACTCCTGGATGCTGTTGAAAGAGAAAAGCTATGCTGCTGACAAAACAGTAGAGGAAGCACAGAGGAAGGAAAACACCTACGATTCAAAAACATTGTAGAATACATACAGAATTCATTTCAAGAGCACAGCATGGAAATAGAGCTAACATAACAATACTATATAATTACATCTAAAATAATGGAAATAGAAAAAGCCACTGGTCTCCAAGTGTAACAGTAATTCATTTCCCTCCACCTAGGAGCTGCCACAACAGCCTGCTGCTCAAAGAGATTCCTTAGCTGCTCATCAGTAGCAAGGTGAGGAAGATGCCCTCCTCAGGGCTGTTGGCTGGTGCTTGCCCATGTAACAGAAGGCGGCTGTCAGAATACAAAGTCCTATGAAAATAGGAGGTTCAAGGTGTTTTCCTTCTCAGTCCACTGTGCCAGACAAAGCAAGTTGATCTATTACATGACTCTCTTCCAGGTAACTCTCTCAGCACTTGGTATGGTACCCCACCATTTTTTTCCTCCTCCTGTTTCCTGATTAGGTTTTCTGAGCTGCATTCAACCCCAATTCCTGAACAGTTCTGGAATTATTGAAGTATTTTGCTTATTGGGTTTGCTTGATATTTTTGTGAACTTCCCATTCACAAAACTTTCCTCACTTCACTTATGGAGCAATATGTACTGCTTGAATTTCCTCCTAAAGGAAAAAGCAGATTAGTTTTATTAAGATGATAAATCAGCTATGCTCAAATACACGAGGTATATTTGGTTATGACAGTCAATAGTATCTCTTCTGGGAACTCTGAAGGACCAAATGCAAGTTCTTCCTTCAAAACTAGAGCTAAAATCCCCTTTTTCTGTTGGTTATGTATTTCAGATTGAGCACCTGAAATATTCTCCTCAGTCACACTTTATAGAAACTTGTGTGATATTTGAGAGGGAAAAAAAAGTCTGCGTAGAGAAGATGATGCACAAGAGTGGCTAACGCAGACCCCTGCCCATCACAGCTTTAGCAAATCAGTCCACATGTTCTGCTTTCTGCCAGCACTTCAGGGACTGCCAAACGACCTGGAGGCTCCTGTACATGTGGCAAAGCCAACCTAGCCCAGGACCCCTTTCTCGAGACTGCCCAGATGCGACATGAGAATCGGTACGTCACTGTTAAGAAGATTTTAATGGGCTTTGGAGACATGTGATACTATTTATAATCAGCCCTCCTAGACAGTTGTTTGCATACTCCTCCCTGATGCAGCTTCCCTTGAAGAGAGTTGCTACACAATCATTACAAATTGATTGCAAAAGAGCTAACAATCATGATTAAATCATTAAATTCTTGTCTACGCTTCAGAGAGCGGAGAGAAAATTAACTTCCCACCAACCTAATTTTTTCCTGAACATGAAATAATGATTTTCTGCCCGTCTAATTACAAAGCCAACATCTGATCAAGCCGGCATCCAGAGGGGATTATCACATGCACAAGTATTAGACCTCATTACCAGCTTGAGTGCAAAATTATTACATCTTGTAATTGGATGGTGAGATTTATATACAGATCGGCCCGGTTTCTGTAAGATTGTAATTACAAGCTTCGTTGGTTAGCTACTTATCACTCAGCACAGAAGAGAGGAAAATAAGCAACAGAAAAAGCATTTCATTAACCCATAACCCTATCAAGGGAGAACCACTGTAACATCCATGTCTGCATTAGGGAGAACAGCTAAATTCACAGATGAAACAATTTATTATACTCTTTGCAAATGGGATTTCATTTTGTTTAACCCCTAATGAACTATTTTGGTAAACTGTATAAGCAAACCATCCATTTTATAGACAACTAGGTTCAATATAGTAATTATAAGGGGTAACTGACTGAAATAAATACTCATCTGCTTAGGGGCAAGGTTATTTGATATACAATTGCACATAGATCTGAGCATTCACAATAGGCAGAGTAAATAGGGAGCTCGCCTTGGCTTGTTACAGAGACTGGAAACCCCCTTGCATACAATCAGAACTGGGAGAGCATAAGAAATCCTGCTGGTGAGTAAGACATACACATACGAATTACCAGAAAGCTAAGATCGTCAGGGTCTGTGAGGGCAGGCCATGTTCAGAGCACAATTTAAAATACAGAAACATCCCATACTGCTGCTTTGGGGATGTCAAGGTGCAGATATGTACAAATATCTGAACGGGGGAGACATGAGGGACAGACATACAACCTCCATTCAAACATAATTTTTAAATCACATTTCTAGGCTTTTTAAGCAGAAGCAGCAAATTGAAAAGCGTAAGCACCAATATTACAGATATATTTGCGCCCACGCTCTCTTCCACCTTTGCTTTCCAACTCTGATGCCAGCACATCAATGGATGTTTTATCACTGACTTCAATTCCTACTTTGAATCAGCCCTGACCTCTTTGGGTGTTTATTAAGGCAGCTTGACCTGAAATTGAGATTATTGCAGAACTCATCACATTCTCTACTTTTTCCTCTGGTATTTTTTTTCCTCCAATCAATATTCCTCACCCAACTGATAATAGTAAATCCAAACATTTGTCCTTTTACACACCTAGAGCAGAAAAAAAATCATGGTATTCTGCACAGAAGGCATTATGGCAAACTTTGGGGACCTCCATTCTCTTTTCTTGTATCCCGTAAAATGTTTCAGGAAGGCAAAAACCTTCTCATTCTGTTGAGCTATTTGCTTCATTAGTAGCAAGTGAAGAAACCAAAGCTAGATTTGAGTAAAAAAAACAAACCAACACCACAACCCACCACCAAAAAAAAGGATGCTTAGATGATCTAGCTAATGGGAGGGTGTCCTAGGTATGAAGAAGTGCTCTGCGTAATACCTCACACTTTCTACCCTACATCAAAACCCAACGCAGTAAGGTTTGGTTATAGATTGATGGTGATTTTGTATTACAATGCAGAAATGCAGAGTGATTCGAAAGGACACAGGTTTTTAAATGGTTAATGGAATATTTCCCAACTCAATTTAGTTTTGGAAAGCAACCTTCATTTCAAAGATCATTTTTATCACAAACCTAATTACAGTGGATTTTTATCTCATGTCAGCTGTTAAACTTTCATTGATTTCAGTAGTGCAGGGTAAACCCATAAGCAGCATATCAAGATTATCTGCAGAGAGGGATGATTCCCTACTATTATTTCTAGTTGTAGCACCCAAAGATTCCAGTGGGCTCCATACTGTTCTGGACGCTCATCACACACAGATAACAGAAAATATCTACTCCAGAGGTCTTGCAGTCTGAGGGAAATGATATAGAAGAGAATGAGAGTGAACTGCTACCCCGAGGGGTTCTCAGCACTATAATTTTTCTTAACACTAGCTGTTTGCCTGACAGGTCCTTTCTTTGTTATTACCCTCAGCCTGTATATTAAATATTTCTATGTCCTAAACACTACTTGCCTTTTCTGTACCCTTCTCTACCAACCCCAAATGTCAACACACACACACACACACGAGTAGAATCCACGAACACTTTCAATAGTGAATAAAAAAAAAATAATAATTGAGGTTATACTTGTACTTCAAGAAAAAAAATGTTTTACAGAGAAGAAAGATATTCAGGAATAAATAGATGGGCAGCAGAGTTAGAGTGCTGTGGGAGAGAAATCACAAAACAACTGGCTGAAGAAAATACTGCAAATTCAAAATACTTCAGTAGAAATGAAGTCTACCGAATGCAGCAAGTCAGGTGGCATGACTGGAGACAGCAGCAGCTTAGACCACAAGTAGAGAATCTGACTTCTCAGAGAAGAAAAGTATTCTGAATCATAGCTAAGTAAATAATTCAATTCAATTAATTTTGTCCTCAGAGCAGTCTGAAAATGCTCTAGTCTACCTTCTGGGCCAAAACAAGTATGCAGTAACATGGACTGCCACCTTACATGGGCAGCTTCTGCAATAGGACAGCAGGCAGGCAAAATTTACCTGCTTTGGGTTGTAAAAGGCCTCGCACTGGCTCTGTTGCCTCTGAAAGACAGCTCTTAGATCAACCTGTTCAATGCCCACCAGGTCTAGCACGTTTATGGCATCAGAAACATTAATGCAGCATAACAAGCCTGAACTTTTCTCTACAGTTTTGTTGCCTCCACCTGAGCAGCACAGAGCTCCCGTGGTTAAGGACCCATCCATAGCAGTACACCACAAGCAACATCTGGCAGCACCAACGCAAGGCAGCAAGCTCTTCATAGGATCAGGGGAATTCCAAAATCTTCTGGTAGACACAGCATATAGAGAAAGCTTTATGTTTACCAGTTCTTATGGACAGAAATGTCAGCGTATAAAAATTGTCATGAAGTATAATAAGATAGACAAAGTAGCTTCAGGAACAGGAAAAATAAAAAGAATTTTTTTTTTTTTTTTGCATACTGCCATCTTACTTCCAGATCCTCTCTATATACACAGCAATAGCCATTTGCATACATTCACACTTCACAGCTATAGAGAACAATGAAAAAAATCCCAATTTTTAAAGCTTTCTCTCACTCTTCCTTACTCTGGTGCAAAAGCTGCGACTGGAATTCAGGCAATGGAGTTGCATGAGTGTAAAAGGAGTATGAGCAAAGACATCATCCAATGTATTTAGTCTGCAGCCCAAATAAATACTTGCAATCCTACGCTGGGGTTTTTTTTTCTTTTTGATTGGCAGATTTTTATATGCATTATTTATTAAGTTGCACTAAGGTCATGTCCTAGCCTCGGTGGTTTTTTTCCTCATTTATTGTTATTTATTATTTGTACTGTAGTAGCACCAAGTAGTTCCACCCATCGCCTGGATTCCATTCTAAGTACTGTAACAGCTACATCAAAAGATAGGGATGCACGTTATCTGGATAGAAGGCAAATGTGTCTAACGCTTTGCAAGCATGGACTCGCTGAGCTTCCTGCATGTTTCTGATAGATCTATTTTCCCTATAGGAGAGGCACATGGAAGAGAATGGAAGGCAGAGCGGTGGTGATATAAGTCCAAGAAATCACAAGTTTCAACAAATGAGCAGAAAAGAACCTGCACGTTTGCATACTCACACAGTTTCTATACAACTATGTTTGCAATATGCATTGCCCCAGCAGACCTTCTCATGTGAACACCTAGGACCCTGAAAAGATGCATCTGTTTCCACAGAATGACACATTTCACAGCCACATCGTAACTGTCAGGAACGTGGGACCTTGACTTTAAACAGAGCAGACTGATATTCCCCAAAACTCAGCAATTTTCTCTAAAGAAATTAAAACAGACAAATAGAAATACAAAAGTACTCTCTATTGGGAAAGATGTTGAGTCTAAAGAGAAGCGTCGAGACAATTATCAAAGTGATCATTAGCATTTCTCATTGTCCACAACGGCAGATTGGATACAGAAGCAGGAAGAGTTTGTCACAGCAGGAATCTTTGGTACCATTTGATTGATACTCTTAAATTTTACAAATAGGAAGGAGTGAAAGCTGCACTTGTTTCAATCGCTGGGGAACAGCAGCGTATTTGAAATTTCTTGTCAATCTTATTTTTCAACCCAACCCCAAATTCAGAGCTGCAATAGAAATCTGCCTTCCGCTTTGCAAGGCTGGCACACCGCAGAGACCAGTGACTCCCTGCATTTACCTCCTCCCACGCGCCAGCTTAGAGTTTTCATAAAATCCTTAGAGAATACTCACCTTCTGTCCTGCTGAAGCAGCTTGCCTTCAGGTGTGAAGAGTCCAAGAGAGTAATACAGATGACTTCCCTTTCTTCCTTCTCCCTCTCTCTCCTGATTTAGTCTCCATTATCTCATGTGCCATACAGCCTGTTACAGCCATGCCATAGGTAGTCATGGCAAATTGGTAGTGGTTTCCATACTAATCCTCCCTCGGTCTGGGTGGTTACATAGACACAGAAAATGGGGACTCATTTGGTCTTTTTTGCTCCCAGAGGTTCATGGAAATGGACATAGGAAGGCACCGCCTCCTGTGGCAATTGCTACCATACCCACATAGATGGTCTGTGTGGTCAGATTAAGTTATACGTTCCATCCACAAAGTCTAGTTTTAAGGCAATGAAACTGATATGGCATTCGAAGATGAATACAAAAGCATTCTGGACTAGTATACGTACTTTTTCTTTAATATAGTTGAGTACATAAATACATCAGTAAATTTTCTTAAAATATTTTGCCACAAATTTTGGATAAAATGAATAATATGTGCAGGCAAAACTGTGGATTCACATGTCATGCTGAACCCTAGTCCAGACAAAAATGAGTTTATTTCCTTCACTTTGGTAATTCTGGTGACATTCTATGCTTTCTGAAGGAATGGCATGGATTATGCACTGTGCTTTGTTTTTTCAATCGGCACCAAGTTTCTAAACTCTGTTTATCTGGACTCTTTCCTCAAGACTCTGTGGGAAGTCCCTGCGAGTCACGATCAATGCATCCCAACCAAGGGATAGGCAACCAAATGATTGAGGGATTGGAGCATCTCCCTTATGAGGAAAGGCTGAGAGAGCTGGGACTCTTTAGCCTGGAGAAGAGAAGGCTGAGGGAGAT
>VUYV01000242.1:33454-70488 GCA_008711295.1 Anarhynchus alexandrinus
GGTTGTGGAGTCCCCTTCTCTGGAGATTTTCAAGACCCGCCTGGATGCAGTCCTGAGTAATGTGCTCTAGGCAATCCTGCTTTAGCAGGGGAGTTGGACTAGATGATCTCTAGAGGTCCCTTCCAACTCTGAAAATTCTGTGATTCTGTGATCCCACCCCATGCTGCACACCCAGATTCTGTGATTTGGAGCAACTCCTCCCTCACCCTCACCTTTACATCCCTTCTTCAGTCTCTCTCCTTTCCATGATCTCTTCTACTTTAGTTTAGGATCTTTCTCTAGCCTTGCACAGTTCTTCCAGAAAACAATCATCTGGTCTCAATCCCTTACTGCTTGAGGACAAAGTGAAATGCAATAAATCCCAGCAAATCTGGTGCCTTTATTCACACTTTCGTATCCCTATTAAATGCTGCTCAATAAATTCAGCACCATGAAAAATTAAGATTGGAAAGGGAGGGAAGAGGAACTTATGTGGCACTTCTGAAAAATCTAACCAGTCTAGCTGATAGGAAAGCATGATGGAATAGAAAGCAGGTGAAGAAAAACTGCTGCTTTCCCTGAATTTATTGGAAAAGCAAGAGCGAAGTCAATTCCAGCAACGCTTAGGGGTCCATGAGAGGAGTGGCAAGGACAAGTTGTCAAATTTACCAGGTTAAAGCAGGGAGGAAGAATATAACTCCATTAAAAAAAAAAAAGTAGCATAATGTGTGTAGGTATTGTACTTAGTTCTTGTTGTGCCTCTGGAAAGAAAAACCAAACTGGAAACAGAACTCTAGGGAATGGAAACAGCACCAGAAAACAGAGGAGCAGAAAGCTATAGGCATGTGGAGAGGTGAGTTTGAACAGGAAACTACAAATAAACTGCTGAAGACAAACAAAACCAAACAATAGCACAGGAAAATCTTGCAGTGGAAGAGCTAGTCAGTCCCTGAAAACAAAGCATCTTCTCCAAGGCCTTTGCCCATCTCTAAAACCCCACGGCCAGAGCCCCCACATAGTGCTGCAGCCCACCACGGTCCCTCCCTGTGGGAAAGAGCCCACTGGGAGAACCCATCCCTTCCTCCCTGCACGCAGCGCTTCCATCATCTGCTCACAAACTGCACTTTAAATGACGTTGGGTGTTAATGAAACATACACTTGGTGCACTCGCAGTAATTTGCTCTTTTTAAAATGTCACTGCACACAGGCGGCTGCTATTACAAATTCAGACAACAGGCAGCGGTATGGCAGAACTGAGCAGGCCGCTATCGCTGTCCCTGCAGCAGGCTGCTCTCAACTGCAAATACCCAAAACCCCATTTTGAGGACAGGAGATGCCCAGCGGTTCCCGAGAAGTCCCGTGCCATCCCCTTCCTCTCACAACTGGCCGATCATGCGACGGGGACCCTCCATGCTCATGAAACATTTTCAACTCTGAATTTTCAGCTGTATTTCTTGATGCCTTGAAGGAGGGTGTACCTAAACCACAAGTTTTGAAGACACAGCATGGCTTAAGGAAACCAACCAACATGCACTCGAGTGTGTCCTGCCATTCATTCACAAAGCAATTAAAATAAAAATTACTGCGTTTAGCAGCAGCAGAAGCGCTATGAGCGAGGCAACAGCAGCGAGCGGCTCTCTTCTATTCACCACGGCCCCTCATTATGTATCACTCGGAGAAATCCTGCTGTTTTCTCTGTTTGCGAGGAAGCCTCAAGCCTTTTCTCAGCAGCTGTCACTTGGTTCGCAAAAAAAAGGCCTCTCAGCACCATGGCGATTAAATACCATTATAACTTTCCTCCTTCTGCATACTACAGTAGGCAATCAATATGGGCTTACATTTTATGAGACAAGGAGTTAACTTGTTCAATTACGGTGCAGACAGCTCTATTCTTTTGTAACAAGTAATCTGGGTAGGGAAATCGATACTGACAGGCCCGATGCACGCCAGCTAATTTCATATTATCCTCAGCCAATCGGGTACCTGCGAATAATAGAGTTGTTGTTACAGTTCATTATGGGGAGGTGGGATCAATATCGGTACAATAAGAGGATTGGCAATGCATCTGCTGCATAAGTAACCCTGAAGGGAAAGAAGGTCCCACCAGTGCAGCCGGCACGCTCGCATTTACATAGCCGGGGAAAACAGAAGTGCCGGAGAGGTCCCTGCTCCCTGACCTACAATTAAAGATGAAAACACCCCAGAATTGGAGCAGGATAAACAAGGCTCCCTTGCCTACTGCCAGCATAAAACAGAGAGGGGGCAAAGTTGAAGAAAATGTTAATAGCAGATTAAAAGACATGCATATGCTATGTAAAATGAGATAACACATGCATGGCTAAATGAACCAGAAACAATCTATTATTTTTTGAAGCATTACATTAATATACAATGTATGTTTGACAAAATACAAGGCAGAAAGGGAGAAAACACACAGTCATATTCTGATGAAGATTATATATATTTTATACACGTGATATTTCGTGGAGCGTGTTTTCTTTGATGATGCAAAGTCCTACCTATGTTCACATTTATTATGCAGGGTCTGCGAATGGGGCACAAGAAAAATGAGAGATTCTGGTATTCAAATTAGGGGTTAGAGAGAGAATTCTGTCGTGTGTGTTTAAAACAGCTTGAGAAGTCACAATATACTTGTATTTCTTAAACCAACTCAATAACAAGTGGAACAAAACCATTTTTTTAAAATAAAAACTTCNCACTCACTCTCAGAAGAGACACCAGAAGGATCCCAGAAGGGAACACTTACACCTAACATTTTCATAAAACTTTTTTTTTTTTCCCTAGTAGGTACCTAATTTGGGACAACACAGGTTTTGATTTCAGAGGCAGTGAAAACTTGCAGTCTTAACTGACTTCGAGTGGAGCTGCAGCTGTTCATTAAACCCTACCCTTAACTCTATGGCAAAAGTTTGCTTGGCTTCCTGGGGACAGAAATCCACAGAGCCGCCTAAAACCACATCCCAAATGCTTTTGAAAACACAAGCTTTATCCCAGTGAAAAATAACACATACCAAGAAGAGCAGGTACTGACTTTCTAATTTCAAAAGTGTGCTCTGAGAATCAAGATATGCAGGCTTAAGTGTCAAAATGTCACCCAAATGGAATGTAAAAACAGAGGGCATCCAGAATACGTAGACTTAAAAAAAAAAAAAAACCTGTTCCAAGGACTTTCACCTGCATACTAAGTAGGCATTTGTTCTTAATCATCCACATTGCTCTATTTAAGCTTCCCAACTTTTCCTTTCTAAAACTCCAATTGCTCCATACTTCAATTTTTCCCATTATTTTCAAGAGAACCATCCTCAAGAGACACAGGGCTGCCTCTCCAAGATGAGCCTCTTTACAGTTTACCAAATGCCGAATTAGCATCGATTGAAGACTTAGAAATTCATTCTTCAATCTTAAAACAACCCATTTTATGTATTTTGATCCTCATGGGTCCCCTTCTGTCTCAGGATATTCTATGATCATCATCTTCAAAGTTCTTTTCTATCTGCTTTCAAATAGCAGTGTGAGCATGGAAGACTAATTCGCTCAAAATTTTGGAAACACTGTAATCACAAGGTAACCAAATTTTAAATGGACTCATCCTGTAATATACAAACATGAATTTTTGTCAATTGCCAATTCCAGCTTCCAGGACCACACAGGTTGGTTTTTAAGACTATCCATTCTTTTCCTGCATATCTTAGTCACGAACCCTTGAAATTTTGCAATGGTGGTAATACATTAAGCTGCCTTGACATTTCAGATCTTTTCACATATTCTATCAATTTGTGGTCAGAGAAACCAATCAAAAGAAAACACAGTGTGACTTCCCTATGCAATCTGCCCTTCTACAGAAAATGAGAAGAGCCTAATCCTAGACAAAAGTGACCCACACGGCTTAGAAATCACAACGTATCGTTTCGTGTAGATGTATTTTCATAAAGATTTGAGTGGAGCAATCTGACTGGCCTCAGGAAACCAAAGTTGAAGCCTGCCTTTGGGTCTCAAGGTAAATAAATTTAGCAGTTTGGACAATCTCTACTGGAACTTCATCCACGTAAAAACCAAACCAACCACTACATAATGTGGTATGTTTCAACCTGACCATCAGCTTTTACTCTTGAAAGGCTCACGGGAAGGGGTATTTGCAGGATTAGGCTGTGTTGGCAAGGCTGGGCAGAGCAGCTCATCCAGCCCTCCTTTGGTGCTCTAGTACCACTCAGCGATTTCTGAAAACCAAAATATCCATCAGCTCAATCCCTCCACACTTCTTGTACTCCCTCCAAAATTCTGGATGGGATGCAAAAGTATCATTAGCATTTCCATTAGCATCATGGTGTAGCAGGGCTGACAAAATAAAAAAATAAATCAAGTCATTTCAAGTCTGCCTTAAAAGAACAAGTTTTTGTTAACTCTGCAGTTCCTTTTAACACATTATAGCCTTTGGAATAGATTACTGGTAGCCTAATTTCATTCATTATTTATCCTGGGCATTTTTGAAGTCCATCAATTATTTTTCATCAAAATGCAAAACCAGGCATAGTTGAAGAGGGGAGCAGGCGCTCCTGTACATGCTGGATTCACACTCCACGCTCGTTAACTCTCACCAGCTCAACTTATGCCATAAATACACACTAGAGGGAGGATTTTATGCATCCATCACTAGCGTGATGGATGGAGTTTGGAGATGACTCACTCCTAACAGAATTTGTATTATTTATGTTGGTTAGAGAAACCAACCGCTTTGTTTGTGCCATGGGCACAGAACAGCTGCCACCAGACTTCATGGCTGCAAAATAATGTGGCCTAAAAGACACCTTAGAAGGAGACTGCATTTAAACATCAGCGAAAACAGTCCTCAACTGTGCAACACCTCCACCACTGCTGACAGCAAGCAATCAGTATTTCATTTCCCCTCACGTGCCAAAATACTTCACAGAAGACACAGTAATATGCATGAAGACACACCCAAATGTTTTAAAACTACACATTGTTAACATGGAAAAATAGCACAGAGGTTGCAAGAGAGGAGAGAGGAATTACATCCACTCTAAACACTCGGCTATCTTAGCAGCGAAGCGACGTACACACATAGCAGAGAACATGGAAGATTGATCAGCAGATTCTTATCTATCCTCATGTACTCTAAAGTAAAAGTAAATCAATGTATATTAGCTGAGAGCTACCAGCAGCAGCCAGACTCGAAGAGTCTCTCCAGGTGCACTCATAGGCGTAAGTAAGAAATATGTGTATTTCTCAGTAAGGGATGAACAGTTCTAACTTGTCCTCAGAGAGCCCTCCTGTGTATCAGCATTACTATTCTCCTGATAGATGCTCAGTTCTTACAGTAGAGTGTCATAAATACAGGCTAACTTTTATATCACAGCTCCCAGGTGACCATCCTTTTAAATTTTGAATCATTAGAGCTCTTCAAAACCTAGTTTAAATTAATAGAAGGGTGAAACAAGGTTTTGTTTCAAATCTTTAAAACCTGCTGAGTACTACAAGTGTGCTCCCCCGACCCTGTCATGCTCTGTGTGTCTGTGGTGGCAAAATAAATTCAGGGGGTTTTAAAAAGGGCTGAATCTTCAAATCGAATTTATTCACCAGAACCTGGGCAGCAAACAGCCAGGCTGAGGTCAATCAGAACAGTTAATTTTTCTGAGACAGCAGAACAGGGCAGTATTGGAGAACATGATTCATCTCCCATAACATAATGTGCTGTCACCCAGTATCCTACATTGTGAGGGAGAACATGGGGACTCAGGGCTCAGCACGCTGACATCTCAGACCAGCTCATTTGGTGACCACAGTTCCAGACAAGTCTTTGTGGATTCTGCTTATCCCTTGGTAAAATAAATATGATAATTGCCCTCCTTTCATCTGATTCTCTTAAAATTCAGCTTTACAATCACTCCCGACAAAGACACTTGCTGTGATTCTTGCAACCAAAGCAATAATTGATGTATTTGTATAACAACGTGCCATATAAAACACTATAGTGAAGTGATAGCTTTGCACCTCCAGCTATGGGCACTGTGCATAAGTATTTTTAACAGGCAGTTATTCCATTTAACAGCTACTAAATCCTTGGATATATTTATTAAAAGGCACCAAGCAATTCATGTTTAATTACTTCATAAAAGAAACAAAAGTAGTAGTGGAGGAAGAGTTAAATACTGTACTAAAAGGAAGAAGCTACAACTAATCACAATTAAGAGGAAGTCCCAGGCTATTTAAATGCTACAATCCAATTATAACAGGTAAAATGAATTACTCCTTTAATGCTGACTTTATATGAAGATACCTTCTTATTGCTCTCATTAATAATCATCAGACATCATTTTAGCCCATATTGGCTGCAATAACATTTCTATTAGCATCATGGTGTAGCAGGGCTGACAATTAAAATAAAAAATAAATCAAACCCAGAACTGAATAAATGTAATTATAGTTCAGAAAAGAGCTTTTATGACTATTTGATTAGTCAACTGAACAGTACTTATCTTTTAAATCTTAAACTTCAGGTAAATGGAATTTTAGACTTATTACAGTAGTCCCTGAAAAACTAAGGTAGAGGCAGCAGATGTTTTCAAGAGTTATTTAGCTGCCTTACAACCAGTATGTAATACGTTACTTGAGAAGCATCAACTAAAACAGACTTAACAGGGCTGCGTACCATCAGAATATATGGAATTACAAGGGGCATTTAAAAAAAAACCACCACCCCCCACAAATAAACCTCTACTGAAGACATAAGCGGTCAGGCTCCCTTGGTTGTTCCCCCTGGACTCCATGCACCTTTTCATGCCTGGAGACCTTGCCATGGAAAAACATCAAGTTACACACAACACAAAACCAGCTAGTTTGCAACAGATACTAATGCATTTTGTGCAAGACCCAACAGGACTTACAAAGACCCAGGACTGGCTGTTCCAGAAAGGTGAGAATTTATTTATGGACAAAGAGCAAATAGTTGTGGCAGCTTACCTATGGCAGTGTCTGGAACACTGCCAGCCCCGGGCAGCTCAAAGGGATGTGGGAATGTTTGGAAACTTATAAAACAAATATTTGATTAAATATGCATCACTATCAAATTTTCTCCAGGAACGTGCAGAATTTTTACTTTCAGCCTTGAATGTTTGATGCTGGGAATTTGTGAGTAACTCATTTACACAACAAAACATGTAGAACTATTATTCTCTTTTCCCTTTTTTTTTAAAGATGGGGAGGCGGTATTTTGATAAGAGTGCCTATATATTCAAATTTTTCATCCTCCACTGAAAACTTCTAAACTTCAAGAGTTTAAACTAGGAATCTAGTCCCCCGTGGCTGCAGAAGACCATTGCAATTATTATACTCTTATTTTCTCCTCTTTCATACCAAGACACCTTTACTAAAACCACATTTGAAAGTTCCACTCTCCCCCAGAGATAAAAATAACAATAACTTCAGTTGCAGAAGCATTTACAGTTTTCTGAAAAGTTACCAGGCAACAAAAAAATAATCCAAAACCCAACCACAAGAGTTTTCCTACATTTCCAGGAAACTAAAATGCAATTCAGTAAAAGCAGATGTTATAATATTATCATAAACAGTCACCATCAATAGAAAGTAAAGAAATTTTTGAGAAATGGCTAACAGGCTGTAGTGTCACCCAACTCCCAGAGATCTTTCCATGAAAACTGGGCATCACAAACCCCTTTTCTTCACTCTAACAGCCCATCTTCGGTCACAAGACCCAGCAACAAGAGGTATGTATTTGCCACCCAAGTTACTCATTTCATTAAAACAAAGCAGTTTTATAATGGAGGACTTGAGTAGAAGCATCTGCGTTGCAAAAGGATGACAGGTGTATCCAACCTGAAAATGTGGGATCCACATCTGCCTGTGGATAGGATTTCATTTAAACTCAGATGTTTTCAGATTAAAGCTTCAGAGCCCCATTTCTACCTTGCATGCACCACTGCCGGGGAACGACAGCTTGGACATCAACACCACTGAACCCAGGTACTTTAAACAACACTCCCTGGATAAAAGTGCACTCAAGCATTTCCACAGCTTAGCCTCGGGTAGACCCGCTATTTTGGGGAGCAAACTTCAAGACTTGTATCCAACTACTGACTACTATCCAACACACTTATAGGTGCTCTGCTTCAGAATTGCTCTGTATATGACCTACAGCAAACCTGTACATTGAGAATACTGTTTTAATACATATTAGTCCATCCTGTCATGGACAATGAAGACTAAGAGGTTGAATGCAAGAGCAAAAAAAAAAGTGACCACCACATTCTGCCTCCTTAGCCCCACGTCCACAGCAACGACAACCCACAAAATTGCTCTGTAACCTCCCAGGAGCAAGGGCTGCTTTCTGCTCTGTGTCTACACAAGCTTAATGGTGTCTTTGCATCAATGATTTCTTGGTCCACTGCCATGTAATGAATAGTGACAAGAAAACTCAAGGTTTAGGTCTGGGCAAGAGAGGAAGGCATGCAAAAATTACTAGCCTCATCTGGATGTGTTGCTCCAAGTTTACATCTGATAGTCACTTAAGTAGAGAAAGACCAGGAAGAGATTGGCCCAAGTCTTCCGAGTCTAACCATTATGTAGTATTCCTTCATGTGGAGAATAATTATGCATTTAGGGATTTTCAGGTTCCAAGTTTAAGTTTTCAAAGCAAAGCAGCTTTTTGAGAAAGTGGAGAGATATCACTTGTATTTTCTTTCATTGGTATCAGCAATATCATAATAGTTCATGCTGAGAGGAGACCTGCTGTCCCAGACAAACCAAATACTTCCTTCACAAGAGCTTTTCCAAAGCCATGAAATACCATTACTTCTGGTGCTGCTGTGTTCATGTAGGCACCCGCGTACCCACATCTCCACAGACAGGAGGAAGAACAGGCAGGCACCGGTGGTCTTCGCCTTCCTTTCTCCTCTCTGGGACAAATTCAGCACTGAATGGGAATATGGGGGAGGAGGGGCGTCTGTTGAAGAAGCTTAAGCCCCAGTAGATTCATTTAAGCTTCACTTTGAACCTGCCACTTTCTATATTGCTTTTGGAATGCAAAATTATTTTAAAAGCAGCAAGGCAGGCTCTCTTCTCTTTTCCTCATCACTAGCCCTAGAAGGAACGACCTTGCTTTAAACACAGTGCCCCATTTCAACAGCCACGTGTGCCCAGGTTCACTGAGAGCAGCTCAGTTTTCATCCAGACTGGATGTTCCAGGGTGACTGGACACAAATCAGGTGTGCCGAGAGAAGGATTTACCAAACACAGAGCAAATGGAGATCTGGCAACTCTCGCTTTCCTGAGTTTAAGGCACTACAGACAAGTTGCATCTCTTTGAAGGAATAAACAGTTATTCAGTACAACCCCAAGCTGGTGGCATAGTGTAATCCTTGCCTAGTTTTAGTAGAGGGTTGCTACTCACAAAGTAGGATAAACTGCAAGTGAAAACTCTATTCCAGCTGAGAAAGGACTTTGATTCAATCCAATTGCTTCAGAGACAAAATGAGAACTATGCTGCAGGCATAGTGCTGTTTAAAGCCCAATAAAATTTATGTACCAAAAAGTTGCGAAGACAGTTGGACCAGACACAGGGAGCTCTGTAAGCTGCAAGGGAGTCATTCTCTCTGCAAAGGGAAGAGCTTCAAAATTCTTTTCAAGCTTTATCAGAAGATAACTTTGGACTTGATCCCAACTCAACCCCTTTTCCTGCCTTTGTGATTCAAATGCTTACCAGCCCCTGAATTACCAAAATATTCCTTCAGCCAATGAGCTGTGACCCTGTGACCAGGCATTTCAACTGTTACCATCAAATCTAAGTCAGTTAGAAGAGACTGAGGAAGCCTGGACCATCCAGGTGGAGTTTTTACTTGCCTGTTCTACAACCAGCCAACAGTGAAAGTTGCACTGCTGACTTGTGTCAAGTCCAAAATGAATGTAATGACTTGTGCTTTTTTAAAAGCAAAATATCACTTCTAGAACTGCCTGTCTGTAGCTCATTAACACTGCACTTCATCTTCATTAAAAAGAAAAATATTTTTTATCACTCAGTCAAAAACCAATTCAAAACCCTGCGATACCCAGCTTGGCTACCCACCCTCCCCCAGATTACAGATTGGAAAAATCACTAATTGCCATTTCACAACAGCCATCTCTTCAGGACTGAGACCCAAACATGTTGGAAGTTTCAGTTCACAGTAGCTCAAGATTTGCTGAAAAACTCAGTGCTTTCGACAGCGGGGCTGCTGCAGAACTGCAGTGCCATCCTCTTCAGGTCCCTTTGAAAACCCCAGGGTGGATCTATTTCTTTTAGTTCATAACACACTATTTCATGGCAGTGCTTTTATTTTCGAAGCTCCGCTACCTTGGTTGCTAAAACACTTTACTGTTTCTTTTGGAAATGGCCAAATTCCCATTAAAAACCCTGATCCCCCTGTAATACAAATACGAGTTATAAATATCCAATATAGCAATTTCTGGACTATTCATGCATTGATTTGAAACATCTCTAGACAATTTGCTTTGTATTCTACCATTCTCCAGTGCGTTTTAAAGAAAAAAAAAAATCAGGTTTTAGTTTCAATATAGAGAATTCTTTAAATCCTCGCAGCTTTGGCTGTTGATTATTTTATAAAGCCACAGAGAACAGTTTACAAGGAGCCAAATGGGTAATCATTATTCCCCATCAGCAATGAGCTGTGACTTGTGTAAATTGCATAATAAATTAGGTATTTTGAGATAAATGAATTTACAATAAACAATCATGGACTGAAAAGCTCTACTTCTTGTCTCCAAAGGCACAAGCTCTGGTTAAAATCAGCCACAGGTAGTTAAGTGATTATAAACTGTAAAAATAAATCAACCTGATATAATTGCTCCAAGGAAAAAATTACCAACATATTTAAAATTTCAGCAGTGCACCTTTTCCCATATCCATTTGGCATTATCTAATTACCTTCACATTTCATTTCCATCAATGATATGACCTGTATTTTCCTTTTATAACTGTCAGAGAGGGGGTGGGAGGGTGGAGTGAAGGACCACAGCGATAAATCAACCTCACCATTAGGACCGAAATGGCTCATCGCTGCAGCTCTAAATCCAGGATTTATAAAGATGTCTAGGCCATATAGCACACTTGTGGACACCATAATAAATTCATGAGCACATTGCCAAGGCAAACTACTTCATTATGTGGCAGGCTGCTAGCCATTAATCTAGCAGAGAGAGATTCCTGGGAAACTGAGACTGCTTGGAAATTTATGCAGGCCTAAAGTTACCCATTTCATTATGGATTTAATCTGCTCTTTCTGCCAGAGTGCATGAAAGGTTTTTACAGTTTAGATCAAGTGCTTGTAACTCCCTATTTTATATTATTTCTTCAACAATAATGTCCTAATTTTCCTCTCAAAAACTATTCAAACTGAATGCCTTCATGCTTGCCTTCCTCTAATATTACACAAGATAAAATATTTATACAATCAATTGACAAAGAGCAATTTTTTTCCCTTAAATGTTCCATTAACATGTAAATTTTCATATGATCTTTATCTCATAGGCAAAATATGCTTCAAAATGCCCACCTTCTTCCAGGCAGTTAACCCTTTTGTCGGCTGTAAAGAATCCAGATCAAAACAGATTCAGTGGCCTCATTTCTAAAGCTCCCAAAGAGGTCCTGTATTTAAATTACTATTCATTGAAAGGAGATGTAGCTCCTAAAGTAATTTGCTTTCCTTTTTTTGATGGCTCATTCTCTCCTCCTCACACACGTGCACAATGACAGACATGCATTTTAAGTCCAATTCCTATAAATAAGGTATTTCAAATTACCATTTTCAACTTTATAACAGTTTAATAAAATGTCACTAATAACGCAGAACATTCTAGATGATACTGTGACTCTGACATATGGAATTAGATTAACTGGACCAACTACAAAAATAAAACTTATTTATGTTGAACTGAGTAATTGCAGATTACCATCTTCTGTAAATACAGATTTCTTCACACGCCAGGTGGCCCTATTCATTTATGGTCATCATACTTACATTACTAAGTAAGAAACTTAGGCCAAAATCGTTTCAGTGATTTGATTCTTACAATGACACGTAATAGGAAGACCAAAACCAGAAGCTGGAATAATAAGTATGTGCAAAAAAAAAAAACCCACCCTCTTAACTATTCCATTTTCTTTTACATTCAGTTTTCTTTCCCATTGTTATCTCACTAGAACTCCTTGCCATGCATTTGGGAAAACACTCCAATACTTTGCTGAAAATGGGTCTAAAGTTACATTTGCATGTTAGGGTGGTTTTCATTAAATGCCTGAAGCTAATTTTGTTGGACAAGTGCTTCATGGGGATGTCTTTGAAACTGTGATGGCAAACGCCCTCTGCATCATTCTTACTAGTCCTGGTAACCTACTGCATGAGCATACACACGAGATGCACCGGTTAATAAATCCACCACCACCTGAGGGCCAACCTAGAGCCATGATTTTAATAACACAACTTTATCTTTCACATCAATCTTACTATTAAAAGATAATTATGGAGCAAGAAAACACATGCGAACAAGTCATGTATGTAATGTCTTCCTTTTAATAAAACATTTTCCCCTTGTCTTTGATGACAAAAGCAGCAGGTTGTCTTGCCCACTTCAGTAAAACAGGGGTTTCCCCCCCCATCAGAAGCATGTGGGGTTATAGGACAGCTGCATCTCCAATACTGAACAGGTGTATTTTGGTGATAACTCATCAGCCAGTCTTTCAGATATGCAGACTTCATGAATAAAACTTCCACCCACGCTAAAGTATCTCTCTGATAAGATTTAGCATCTTTGGGATAAAACTTACACTCTGAATAGGAAACCTGTGAGCCACCTATTTAAAAAAAAAAAAAACCCACACAAAATCCAACCCCCCTTCCTTTTCCTTTGCAGATGAAGTCTATACTGCAGAAGGCAGCCTGGATCCAATTTTTTTTTTCTTCTTACACCTAATAAAGGGAAACTACCTTTTATATAATTCATTTTTTCTACTGCCAAAGAGAATACTGAACTCGCAAAGTGCATGATCTCCATATCACAGTGGGAAAGAGATTCATGTGCAAAGAGATAGAGGTTCAGATTCAATAGCTCTTTACATCTCTCTGGCTTGCAAAGACATCACAGTCCACCTGAGCTTTGTTATCATGCTGATCTACATATTCCTTTTTCTCCCCTTCTTTCACCAAAATATTACCTACTTGCTTCTAACAACGGAGGAGACATCTTCAACATGGGGACCAAGTGTGGTGAACTCTGATGTGAAACTCTCATGCGGAGTTAAACTGATCCTAAAAAATACTGTAAGTCAGCATTAGTCAGTCCTTTAATTATTGCACTTAAAATTACATAGTAGGTACACACTATAGTCACTTTCTCTAAACACAAGAAACAGTCAGGAACATGCAAAAACAATGAATTTGAATAGGTTCAGTAAAATTCCAGCTTCTTCCAGCAGAAAGGGAGATTGTGCATCAACCAAGGGGTAAGGCATAAAACTATTTTTATTATTTTTAGTTTGCTAAAAGTGAAGCTAGACAGACATCTTTCATACAGTTAGCCTCAATGTGAACCAAGAAAAACTTAGGAATTGGCTGCACAGGCCTTAACTGTGGTCTATTGCATTAATAATCCCCAAACCATCCCATTAGTGTTTAACAGGCCTTTGCAGTTTCAGTTTCAATTTGGATACTTCAGACCTCAGAAAACAGCTACGACCATCTCCAGGTGTTACTAGAGGTACTCTCGGTACTGCTGACTTATTTTAGGAATGAACAATAATGACATCCTTCTAAGATAAGAAAATTACTTTTTGCGCTGCGGTCAGAACTTTCTCCAAATAATCAATCTACCTTGTACCTTGGGAAACAGGTCATATAAGCAACTGGGATGCATCAAACCTGGAGGAAATGACTCCTCAGACCTTCACTGCCAGTGAAAACAAAGCTACAAAAACCACACACAGGAGAATTCCCTCCTGGAGACAACCGCTTGGAAAACTAGAAGTTTGAAAAAGTTAAATTTAGTGCATCTAATAAGTTCTGCATAATTGGATGAAGTAACTCCTCTCAAGTAGATCCTAACGTGGAAGACAAGGGTTCTCAAAGTATGAAAGAAAGCAATTTACCTCTTCAAGAAAAAAAAAAAAATCCCCAAATCAAACAACTTAAATATATATCTTAAAAGAATATATAAATCACACTTTGCTTAGAAGTCACTGAAGATCATCTCTGGCATCACTAAGCTTCCAGGTATCCACATCTTTCACTACTACTATAAATTTTCTCTCTTTTTTAAATAGGATTTTTCTAATATGCCTTATCTTTCTTCTCTTTTTCTTTTTTATTTATAGCATAGCATTTCTTTTATCAAAGCTGGCACTAAAACCAGACTCTCAACCATTTTGAAGAGCCTTGACTCCAGATCCACTCCAAATCCAGGAGTCTCCCAATTAAAGCAAAGCGTGAATGTTTCTCTGAAACCATAGCAATCCTGTCCTTCAGACTTCCAAAACACCCAGAGCAGCCAACAAGTCCTCCCATCTCTCCGTGCTCTGGTGGTATTTGCAGTCACAGATGCCAAGATCCCACCAGGACCAACTGACATGCCTTTACAGCCATGACCCACTGAATTCCCCTGGGTTTGGGACTTGTCACGCAAACAGCAAATATTTTAGAGGTTCTCAGAAACTTCAAGCCCAAGTGAAGTGGAAAGTCATCCTTACAGTGCCTGCAATTCTCATCCTCAGTATTTTGATGGCTTTGGGACTAAGCTATTACAAAGCCCTGTAACGCTGTGTTCTTCCTGGGGTACTGCAAGCAAACAAGCAACTGATTCTCCACGCCCTCTGTTTTTCAAGACTGTACGTATCTGGCTATACAATAAAAATAAGCTGAACAAAATCCAAGGTTTTAGCTAAATTCAATCCATTTAGGCCAATGCAAATACAGGAAATATAATACAGCTTAGCAGTGTAAAAGCATATAAAACCTACAAAATGTTTCTGGAGGCAGTGATCCATGCCAAAATGCCAAGAATAACATGTCCAATAATACACATACAATTTTTTTATGTAGACAACACAACCCACAAGAGTCACATTTGTGTATCTAAATTGGTATCACCAGCACCGCCTATTCCAGAGTACAAAGAAGATTAGTTAGATGCTATAACATATGTATACATCAGCAGTGAATTACGTCCGAGTACAGTGAAGTGCTTGGCAAAAAGATATGCTTTAAGACAGCCAACTCGATAAAAAAACATGGGCCCAGATAGCCAGGGTCCTGGCTAATTTCTTCAGTCTTACAACTTGCACAAACTTTGGGGGGGGGAAAAAAAAACAAACAAGAAAGAGTAGATGATCAGCGCTCCAAGGTGAAAGCTGCCAACACTTTCTTACCAGGGGGTAGAAAGCCATACGAGTTTAAATACTTCATGTTCAATGAGAGCTCTGCCTTTAAACTGTTGGCACAACGGGTCCTTCAGGTTGCTGAAGTTAAACTACATTGGCATTGCCAGAAAGCAGCAGCAGCGCGTGCCAACGAGGCGGTCCCCGAGTAGGCTGATGAAATCCGGCGCCCGCAGACAGCGACCCCGGCAGGAGTGAGGCTCCTGAATGGATGTCACACTACAAAGAAGAGTAATAAGGCTAGAAAGGATGATTTCTCCTGTAATTTTAGGTAAATCCTGGAACAGAATAAACACCGGAGCATATGAAATAGAGGAATGTAATGCGATTGAATAGCATTACTGAGCTCCAAAGCTTGCATGCCGAAGGGATTTGAAATTTGCACCACACTCTGGGCTCGTGCAAAGCAGCACGACTCCACAACCACAAATCCTGCTGCATGTTTGGCCCTTTGCTGAATGGTTACTGCATTATCATTGACTTTCTCTTGTTCATATTAATGATAGAGATAAATATTTTCTAAAAAATATCTTTTAAAAGGCAAAGAAGAAAATAATCTCATTTACAGGCCAGAATTTAGCCTCCAAATGTCTTCAGGTGTCTCCTATGTCAATGCAAGCTAAGCAAGAAACACACCAAATGGACTGCTGCCCTAACTTTACAATACATGCTGTATTTATTTTTGTCTCTTACATTAGTCTTTGGTTACCTTTACAAGGTAAGTACAATATTAACCTTAATAAATTTTGATCACACATTTTGGTTTGAAAGATTCACCGCTTACAAACCTGCCTCTGAAATAATCCTTTATTTTGCTTTCAATGCAGGAGTTCATTACAGGGCAGAACTCTTCCAGCAGAGGAAATAAAAGCTACCAACATACTCAACTAAAGATCTGGACGCTCAGGGCTGATTTCCTAACAGAACCGCACCGCCTGCGAGCACGACCCAAAACATTTACCCATGTTATAATAAGGGCAGGATCCTGGAGTAACCAATGCATTAACCCTAAAGTAATGCTCCATGAACTTTACAGGGAAGGGGAATGGGAAGACACAAAATAATTACTGGGTTCATCAGAATAAAAATAGACATAGAAACAGACTAAGTTCTAAAACCTGAAGAAATGAAGACTATTTATATTTTAACACATGTATAGTATTAAGTATACAAAAATATATAACCCCTTTTTCTGTCTGAGGTTTAAAGTTCTCTGTCCTGCCACAGTCAAAGATTTATTTTACATTTCACCTAGAAGACAGTAGTAAAGCTACCATACATATTTGTGTACCATGCTGTATCGCAGACTCAGCTCACAAGGGGAATCCTTAAACTTGCGTACTGGAGCACTATTGGGAAACTTTTAATAGCCACAGCATAACATTATTAACTCTATTCAAGTATATCCTTGCAATATCCTGGAAAATTTTTCAGAAAATATGGAAGTCCAGTTCTTCATCACCAAGGTCTTTTGGTGGTGAGAGGGTGTTTAAATTCACCCCAGTGGCCACTTTTTAATTGTGTCAGAGGCCCTGAGCGAGAGCCTTCCCCGTGGCATACAGGGAAAACTGCCAGGAATTCACCAGCCCACAAACAATCATTTTTTCCCCCTCAATAAATATTTTCCACATCAATCAAATCAAAGCATCGTTATCAGCATGCTTTGTGGATTGTATTTAGTGTTACTGAATCCCATTCTCCTTGACTGGAAAGAGACTCACCCCTACGGATCCTCCTCTCCCCCCCAACCCTCTCCCAGTCTCCATCACTGTTTTTTTCCAGGTAAGTTTTCCACTCCACCCTTGAACACCAGGGATGGTGCAATGGCTGCGTTTTCTTTTCCAAGGCCGTGGTGCCAGGAGCTAACGATATGTGAAATGTTCCATCCCTGCAGGTTTTCCTGCTCAAACATTTTCTAAATAAATAAATAATTAAAAACAATGGCGCACGCCAACGTTCCAGCCCTGAATTCCCGGAGCAGCTCAGGTCCTTAAACTGAATAATTTGCCTCAGCTTGCGTATTGCAAAACCCATTCAGCAAAAGATTATGGGCCTTTAAGTGCCATCCAGGCCTGAAATATGACTCTAGGGCTTTAGGATGTCAGAATTGAGAATTGCTAGTGAATATTCTGTTCTGGCAGTACTAAAACTACCGTTATTTAGCAATATGGGAGCAGGCAAATGGGGGCAGGGGAGAGAAACAATCTGACAGAAGGGAAAGACTGTAACTTAGCAGAAACAGAGGTGCAGTTTTCGTATGTGGCCACATGAATTCTTTATGGAATAAAATGCATTTGTGAATCAAAAAGCGGATGCAGATTTATATTCCCACTTAAATCTGCCAAAAGCAAGTAAATGAATACTGAGAGCTCATTTTAGTTCAGGAAACAATTTACGAGGATATGTGGGTGGGTGCAGGTACTCTACGTGAACAGTCTCAAGGGGAATTAGCAGTTGCTTCTGCTCCTCGTAACGAAGAATAAATAGACTAAACTGAAAATTAGCAGCACCTCATTAAATGTAAAACCATCCATATATAAAGCAGCTAGGACTCGATCCTTAAAAAATTCAGAAGGTGCAGTGTAACATGAAAGCCAAAGGAGCTTTTGTCATTCCATCACAAATTATTTAGGCTTAGATTGTGGCATCAGGCCAAAGCTCAGAGTCGGAGCAGTTGTGAGCCACTTTCCCTGGTGGAAGTTGCCTTCTGACTTCAGGGTTTTTTACCCCTCTTCACCAGTTCATGAGTTCCATTGCACACACACACACNTTCCTAACAGAACCGCACCGCCTGCGAGCACGACCCAAAACATTTACCCATGTTATAATAAGGGCAGGATCCTGGAATAACCAATGCATTAACCCTAAAGTAATGCTCCATGAACTTTACAGGGAAGGGGAATGGGAAGACAAAATAATTACTGGGTTCATCAGAATAAAAATAGACATAGAAACAGACTAAGTTCTAAAACCTGAAGAAATGAAGACTATTTTAACACATGTATAGTATTAAGTATACAAAAATATATATCCCCTTTTTCTGTCTGAGGTTTAAAGTTCTCTGTCCTGCCACAGTCAAAGATTTATTTTACATTTCACCTAGAAGACAGTAGTAAAGCTACCATACATATTTGTGTACCATGCTGTATCGCAGACTCAGCTCACAAGGGGAATCCTTAAACTTGCGTACTGGAGCACTATTGGGAAACTTTTAATAGCCACAGCATAACATTATTAACTCTATTCAAGTATATCCTTGCAATATCCTGGAAAATTTTTCAGAAAATATGGAAGTCCAGTTCTTCATCACCAAGGTCTTTTGGTGGTGAGAGGGTGTTTAAATTCACCCCAGTGGCCACTTTTTAATTGTGTCAGAGGCCCTGAGCGAGAGCCTTCCCCGTGGCATACAGGGAAAACTGCCAGGAATTCACCAGCCCACAAACAATCATTTTTTCCCCCTCAATAAATATTTTCCACATCAATCAAATCAAAGCATCGTTATCAGCATGCTTTGTGGATTGTATTTAGTGTTACTGAATCCCATTCTCCTTGACTGGAAAGAGACTCACCCCTACGGATCCTCCTCTCCCCCCCAACCCTCTCCCAGTCTCCATCACTGTTTTTTTCCAGGTAAGTTTTCCACTCCACCCTTGAACACCAGGGATGGTGCAATGGCTGCGTTTTCTTTTCCAAGGCCGTGGTGCCAGGAGCTAACGATATGTGAAATGTTCCATCCCTGCAGGTTTTCCTGCTCAAACATTTTCTAAATAAATAAATAATTAAAAACAATGGCGCACGCCAACATTCCAGCCCTGAATTCCCGGAGCAGCTCAGGTCCTTAAACTGAATAATTTGCCTCAGCTTGCGTATTGCAAAACCCATTCAGCAAAAGATTATGGGCCTTTAAGTGCCATCCAGGCCTGAAATATGACTCTAGGGCTTTAGGATGTCAGAATTGAGAATTGCTAGTGAATATTCTGTTCTGGCAGTACTAAAACTACCGTTATTTAGCAATATGGGAGCAGGCAAATGGGGGCAGGGGAGAGAAACAATCTGACAGAAGGGAAAGACTGTAACTTAGCAGAAACAGAGGTGCAGTTTTCGTATGTGGCCACATGAATTCTTTATGGAATAAAATGCATTTGTGAATCAAAAAGCGGATGCAGATTTATATTCCCACTTAAATCTGCCAAAAGCAAGTAAATGAATACTGAGAGCTCATTTTAGTTCAGGAAACAATTTACGAGGATACGTGGGTGGGTGCAGGTACTCTACGTGAACAGTCTCAAGGGGAATTAGCAGTTGCTTCTGCTCCTCGTAACGAAGAATAAATAGACTAAACTGAAAATTAGCAGCACCTCATTAAATGTAAAACCATCCATATATAAAGCAGCTAGGACTCGATCCTTAAAAAATTCAGAAGGTGCAGTGTAACATGAAAGCCAAAGGAGCTTTTGTCATTCCATCACAAATTATTTAGGCTTAGATTGTGGCATCAGGCCAAAGCTCAGAGTCGGAGCAGTTGTGAGCCACTTTCCCTGGTGGAAGTTGCCTTCTGACTTCAGGGTTTTTTACCCCTCTTCACCAGTTCATGAGTTCCATTGCACACACACACACACCCACACCCACCCACCCCATCAAGTCCCCACCTCCCTTCCCTGGTGCAAGTTCATATCCGTACTGAGGAGAACTGGTCCTGCGGGGACTGTGTCCAGTCAGTGCTCAGGGGTTACTAGTAACTCCCATTCCTTTTCAGATGGATGATAGAGAAGGAAAGCCAAAGCAGAGGCAGAGGGTATCCACTCATCCTTCAGCGGTTTACAGGCAAGTGGGATTCTGGATGAAGTGCGCTGCAGTTTCCTTTCCACCTACAAACTACACATTTTAAACTCAAGTGTCAGGGATTATTGGACTTCACAACATACTACATATCCTGCATACATAACCCTAGGGAACAATGATTTTAATGCTCTTGTTGCATTATTGGGGTATTGATTATTCTACTAATGATACTATTGACCTCTAGAGGATACCTCTGATTTTTCATGGTCATTAAGCCTTAAACTTATTCTTAAGTTGTATAAAAGGACTAACAAGTCTGAGAAAAAAGTCCTATAAGATAATATAGTAAGGTTGTCCCTACTGCATATGAAAGTGCAGCAAACGGGCTGGTTACTAAAGAATTTCATTATCGCCTTAAAGAGTTTGGCTATTTGAAAAAGGGACTTTAAAACAGATGGTTGCTTTTTAGAACATGCAACATCTGCATTTCCAGGTTACAGATTTCAAATTTGAACACTGTCTTTCCTATCTGAAAGTAGGTGTGTGGTTTCAGGTTTATTCTTTCCTTTTTCTATAGCTATTTTTAATGAGAATGTTTCCCTCATTTTATCTTTAGCACAAGATGAAAGTTTCCATAAAGGAGCGGGGAAATCTTCATTGCCCCCGTTTTGAAATCTCCAACCTAATGGATACTCGTGGGTCTGACTTCCAGTAATCTTTAGACACGTCTACCATCACACCTTTCGGGGATGCCTCAGTCTGGGCTTGTGAACTGAACCACTCAGATGACTGTCATGGTTGAAACTCCGGGCCCTCTTAAGCTGTTTTCTGTGTTCAAATCACAGTGGTTTCATCACAAAGGAGATTAAGCACTGATCACCCAGTCCGGAGTTAGATATGACAGCCAGGACCATATATTCGTCTTACAAAAACCCAACCCTTCTTAAATCCTTGCCACAGCAGAGATTGCTCTCTAGTCTGAAAGAGCTCTGCCAACAAATATTTTGCTAAGAACAAGCTCTGATCTCTGGTTAGTGCCCGAGGAAGGGCAGTGCCAGGTAAGTTACCTTTGGTACTGTGCCATTTAGGTTTTCCTTGGAGAACCAACATCCAAGCACTCTGCTTAGCTGATGAGGCTGGATGGGAATTATAACACCAACTGACTCTTGATCTACTCACAATTAAAAGACTTATTTAGAAAAGACTGAAAAACTCACAGCTATCAGGAAAAACTAAGGTAGAGAATAAATTAGGGTTTACATCTGATATTAACCTTCAGAAGAGAATCAGTAACTCTTAATTTTACATGCTTATAAACAAAAAGTCATTAAATTGGCTCAGTTCTGACTGCATATTAAATTGAACCAGAAGAGATAAGATCTTTTACTCAACTTTTCTGTATTACTGTTGGTTTGAATTTCCTTTCAACCCTCTACAACAGGCTTTTAAGAAGATTGGGGGTTGACATTACTTCCTGACACTGATGCATCAAAGAAGTTAATAACTGAGAAGAGGCATCAAGGGGAAGGTGCATCTTACAACCTCCGAGTCATTAGCAGCATCCTGAGGTGACAGAAAGCTAAAACAGCGTCAGCTCCCTTATGGAGCAGATCCAAGATACACAAGTGAAATATCCTTACTAGTCCAAGTCTCATGGTTTTATTGGGATTGGAGCAGCAGAGGATTAGATGTGAATAATACAAGCTACCACCAACACCACCTCTCCCTTTAGTAACTCTTGAAAGTTGTAGATACAACAGTGCGAGATGACAGAGTACAAATGCCTCTGCTAACGGGTTGTAAAACAAAGACGAGAGCTGGTGATCCACACCGCAGCAGAAGGAAAGTTTCTCTCTAGTCCAAAGACATCTTCATTACAGAGATTCATGCTGCATTAACAGCACGTCTCTCAACAGACACGATCAGAATTAAGGAGTAACTTAAAACCATCCCTTACATAAAACATATGTAAAAAATTCTGTAGCTTTGTATTTTAGCAGTAAATATTTCAGTTTAAGGAAACAGTGATAGATACCTAGGGATTGAGTTTCCAAATATTTAGAGATATAACTTTACTGAGCCCTGTTGTTAACATTTTTGAAGTCACCTACTGTATGCTAATGTACGCAGCCGCCTGAGTGTTCACAGGATGAGACCCTTTTCTCATTACATTCATAAATAGGAAGGCCAGCAGGGACCATTACAGTCTGGGCTGACCTCCTGCATAAAACAGGCCATCAAATTTCAAATGTAATATAATTAGGGTTCTCAGGTTTAACTGATAACAGCAGCAAATACCCCACGGAGACTTTAAAAATGTGTCAGGCAAATTTACACATAGAAGGTATGCTTTGATGTGTGTCACTGAAACATCACCAGAGCGAAGCTCATTCATGCCCAGAAGTTCCTGGCTNAGGGAAAGCTGCAAGGACTGTTTCTTGTTCTTGTCTTCTTTCTTAATATTTTTAAGCCCCTCTCCAGGCAATGGCCTAAGATTTTTTTTTCTTTTTCTTATTTCCTTGCCTGAAATGACTGTGACTATGGTGCCTGAGGGTTCTGCAGGCTCTCCCAGGACAGAAACTGACACAGCATTTTTTATTTTTTAACCCTCGCCAATAGCCTCAATTATGTTGGTTTTTCTCTCCTTTTTAATTACTTTTAGCTAAATGGGCTTGAAGAAAAGCCCTCCAATTAACCCTTGCTAAGATATTTCAATTTTTATTAGTATTTAAACCATTGAATCACTTATGCCATCACCCAAATTGGCTGTGCTACGTTTTTCTCCCCAGTGCAAAAATTATTCCTCGATAATCATTAGTGTCATCAAATTACAATTCCATGGAGAGCCAGATCAGATGAATACGCCACTGAACACGAACATATAATTGTAAAAGAGGAATGGCAAGCTGCCCTAGACTTGCTAGGGCTTGAGTTTCTTATCTGTTTTGGTATATTTGCCTGTTTTAAGGCTTTTGGTAATATTTTGTGGTTATTCACAGGAAGGTTGAAACTTCTTTAAGGTATCAATATCAGAAAAAAGTATCACTTTTTTGGTACAAGCTCATTCTTCTACAGCAATACTACTGAAGTGCAACTGTGAGTAACAAAAGCCTTCAGCCATGTACTGGCAGGGCCCAAATCACAGCCCAAGCCCAGCCCAACCCACAGCCTCCATCAGGAACAGATACCGAAAACCATTTTTCAGGGTAATCATAACTGTGTAATACTGAGCGGTAAGTGTGATATTTAGGTAAGTGATGCGATAGCATCACGAGATACATGATATTTCCCCTGTGGAGACACTGATGCTTTGGGCAAGAATTTGGAAGTTGGTATGGAGTTGAAAGCAGCAAAGCCATGTGAACTATATTAGTTCCCATCCATTAAATATTCATGAACATGGGCTGATATTCATGAATTTGGCTCAGATCGAGCTACCCTGACTGACTGGCTTTGGACTTCTAGCCAAACAATTCTTACAGCTGAACGTTTTCCTAAATGTGACCCAATTTATTTAAGGAGATGTTTTCAAAATGATCCAGTTACTGAGACTTTACGTATCATATTGCAGCTTTAAAAACTTGGCGCCCTCCCTTCCCCCCTCCAAATTTGCCCTGGTTATGAACTCTAGAAAGTGTGGTTTATGGTGGCACCACCGAGACAGGGCTTCAATTAGGCTACAGTGGCGCTGTCAGGTGCTGCAGCCAATTTCGTAAAACATTCATGTTTTAGGTAAGGTGGCATTTTTTGTCAAGACCAAAATGATTTCCAGCCTCCAGTTCATTGTTTCAGAACCAGAAGCACATAACTCAGAAACATTAAGCATACAGTAAAAACATCACGTGTTGATTTACACATATACATTGACTGATACTATCAGTGGAGTATTTACCTTAATCAATAGTAAAGGATGCCACCAGTGATTTAAATGTTGAATTTTCTCAAACTAGGCAATAAGTGTTTCCACTCATAAGCATATGCTTACCTGTTTCACTGCTCATTTCCTCTGCCCCAGTGAATGAATTTGGTAGGAAAGTGTTCCTACCAAACATCTTCCTATCTCCATTTACATTCAAGAGTCCATTTTGCAAATTAATGCCACAAATATTTTATAACCCATGTGTACAGTCACCTGTTCAGAAGTGTTCTTGGGAATTATCACTATGGGACAGACTCAGGTATTTGGTACTACTGAAGAAGAAACACAGAAGTTGCAACAGGTTGTGTCCAAGGAACGTTCCTTTCCTGACCCGCAATGAATAGGGCTTTCTCTCCGTTACACCCTAATTCATTTCATCTCCAAAACCACAGCAATAAGCTGCAACTCCAAAGTTGCAGTAACTAATTTCAAATGTACCTTCTCCTTTCCTTCATGACAAAGTCCTTGCAATTCACTACTTCGTATCATTCTTACTTCTGTAATGTTGTTTGCCCTTCATTATAAGTGTTACCTGAGCCATCACCCACCACATTATTTGAAACACTTTTAAGAGAAGGAACAGACTTATGTTTACTCACACTGCACCACTTGGTCAGCAAAAATAATTTTTAATTCTAAATCCAAACAGCACGTAGCACATTGCAGCCCGAATTGCTGCACAGGACTATAAAAGTTAAATAGGCTACTTCACCTCCAACAATTTACCAGGCAAATTACATTGCTATTATTTAAAAGTACCTAAGAGATAAATTATGGTATTTCTGGAGACAAATATCTGCTTACTTTATGCATCTTCGTATACTCAAACATAACCACAGTCGAAAGGCAACCAATACCAAACTGAACAAAATCATTTTACTGTTTTGATAAAATTCTTTGTATTGTTGCAGACTTGGCAAAACTTTATTTATCCTGAGAAGCTGCGCGCACACACACAATTCCATGCCCAACAGCTGTAGTTCTTATGGCCAGCATATAGTAGCACAGCTGATGGGGAATTTAAAGTCATCTTGCTAAGCTCCATCACTAAAGCACACCTATAGAAAACTTACATGAACTTGTGCAAAAGCAAAATTAGTCAGACATGAATTAAACAGGCTACTTCCTCTCAACACAACCGTGTAGGTTCTTCCACCGATAATAGGCACAGAGATTAGCAACAGATCTACCCTATGCCTAACTTTTTAGCATATTGAAACCTGCTACTCCCACTAATGTTCGCATGAATAATTAATTTGGTGTGTCTGGCAATAAAATATTCCCAAATACTTTGTGGCCCCCATGCTGCACAGAGCCTCTCAGTATTTCCAGGCTCTCATCAGGCGATAGTGGGCACTCCCACCTCCCTCCACAGGCAGACACTCCGGTCCTTGACCTTCTGCCACGAGGACTCTCCATCCCTTCAGGCTAAGGCTTCTCCCTAGAGTTTCATGGCCTTGGCAACTGCTCTATTTCAGAGGGACACAAAAATGAAGTCTCCTCTGTCTCTTCTCCCCAACTTGGCCTTGTTGGTGATAAATTTTTATTAAATTTCAGGCTCTCAACCTGACCAGGAGTATCTTGCCAAGTGCTACCAGGGAAACTGCTCCATCAATATTCAGGAAAAAAAATATCAAAAAAGACCACCAAGAAATATTTAATATTCCGATGTTATGCCCAAGATGCCATCTTGAAACTATGGTCCCTCCTGGAGCTCTAGCCAGACAGGGAGCCGCTGCCTCTGAAAGCAATTACTCTAGGAACACGACCTAGGAGTTTTGTGACAAGACCCAGCCGGGAAACTGAAGTTTAAACAAAACTATCTGGGACTGTAAAATTTTTTTTGGAAGGGTTAGACACCACGTGCATCAAAATGACAACGTATCACATTTCTTACAAAGTATGCCACACTGCTATCCTTGTGTGAGCTCACTTTGAAGCCGTGTGAACCACAGGATTTGAATACACGTTTTGTTTGGGGGATTTTCGTTTGTGCTTTTTTTGTTGTTGTTGCTGCTGTAGTTTCTGATTGGCAAGAAGCAGCTTTCACACAGTATCAGCCTTAAACTTTCCTCATCCTTAAGCTTCTTCCCCTGGTCCTACTTTGTCTTCCAAAAGATGCATTTTCTATCATCTCAAAACCGACTGCTTTCCTCAGCCTCCCATCTCTTCTCTGGATCCAAGGGCGGCCTCTGCTTCAGCAGAAAGGGGCCGAGCACGCTGCTCAGCGCCGGCCCAGACAGCGCTGTGCTCAGAGCACAAAGCTCTTCCCATAAACTTGAGCTCTGGGAAGCAGCGAGGACACTCGCATCAGTAGCGGTTTGTGGAACTGCCCCCTTCTACTTAATCTACTTTAACAAACCTCCTTATTTCACCTTGATTTAAGGGACTGCTACGCACTGTAGCTCTCAGATACATTAGCCTGCAAGCCAGGGTAGAGAGGATTGATAAATCACAAAAATGGATTTCACGATGGATAATTTACATGGGCGGGGGAAGCACGTTCTTAGTGTGTCCTGAGGAGAACACAAAGGGAATGCTTCATAAATCTTCAAAATGCTTGTTTATGAATTAGGTTCTAACTTCAACTGATTTTACAACTGTAAAATGAAAACTATTTATACATAATGGAATTAACTCTTGTAAAAGCAAGGTTTACTTATTCATAAATTAAGGTATCCTTTCATTTCACATCACATTACTTGCAAATAAAAACAATCTCTTGCTCAACTACTGTGTAGCAGCACTGCCTGAAAATATCGTGTATATATTATACACAGAAGTTGTATATATTATATAGCATATGCAGCAACACAAATATTCTGGCCCAAATCTCAGCAGGACTTTGAGTTTAGTTTTGGTAGAGAAAATCGTATTTTTGCAGTTTTTAATGAGTAAACTTTAGTCAACTGTCTTTGCCAGAGACTTGTCACTTGACTATCTTTGGATCTTTCCTCACTTTTGAGCTAAAAGCAGAAAAATCATCCAGATTTAGCAAAGCACAAACCAAGAAAAACTAAATTACAGTTTAATTGGGTGCCTATGCTAGATACTTGGCAACACATCGACAAATCTGAGGTCTGAATCTTCAACATCTATACACATCACAAAATCATTCCGCCAGAGGTATGGAGTGAAAAGTGGCTATAAAATGCTCCCATATCACAAAGGTAATAGCTCACAGCACAGCAGGTACTAAATCCAGTATTAACTACTCATTGCACAGGGGGAAACGGACTAAAAATACCTTTTAAAGAGGAACAGAAAGTTCCAAACCCCTCACTGGGGCTTGACTACAAGTCTGCTCACAGTTACGGTTGAGAAGACAACCAGGAAGAAACGGGGAGAGGGATGAAGCTTACTCTGATCATAAAGATCAACCCGAGTAATAATTCTGAGGAAGGAAACCTAAGGTGATTGGGAAGAGCATCCCAGAGGGAGACTTGTCCTGCAAAAAAAAAATATCAACCAGGTGGAAGGATGTATCCTCACAAATCTCACCAAGTCTCCTACTGTACACCTACTAGTGTGTATATACAGGGATATTCTCTCCTTTATTTGGAACCTGGCCCCACACAGACTCAGCCACATGCTCGCAATTAGACATTGGAAATAATCCTTTTTGACCTCAGTGAAGCTACACCATGTGTAAATCTTTGGGGCTAGGCTGTAATCTGCTCGCTGGCTCGCTCCTTCTCATTCCTGGAGATGTGGGAGTGGGAACTAGAAGACTTGGAAAGTACAATTAAAATTCTCAATAGTCAAGGGGTCCACTCTGTTGTTTTCAGTTGCCATAATTACTGTGGAAACATCTTGGATAAATAACAGCCAGAGCCACAGCAACTGGCTTTCTCATGCAATGAGGTTGCAAAGCCTGTGGCATGTTCTGGAGCACTGAGCACAGCTTTGCTGGAGCACCGCCGAGCCACAGGATGTGGCTGCAGCTCCTTCGGCCCCAAGCCAAATTGAGGCAACATTTGCCCCAGATATCAGGTAATGCCTCAAAATTAAAGATGGATATTTTCTCTAGACAGAAAACTCCTTAATGCAAAATAATATATGTGCACCCATTTATAACAGGTGTTTAATCTGTGACAGCTTTTCTGGCCAGTGGAAATTCTATAGCATTCTTTCTTCCTTGTCACCGTTATAATACTTTTAAATGTTGTTTTTCTTTCCCCCATTAAAAGGAAAACATTTCTCAGAAGCAGTAGTGGGCTGTTAGGGCTATAAAACAAGTTTGCACAGACATGTAACATGCTGAGCCACAAGACACAACAGAGCGTGTTTTATGGGGCAATTAATACTTGCCTTGGGAGCACTGCAAGGTATGAAGCACTGTCAAACACACCCTGGTATATCCGAGTGCAACTTGTAAAGCCGCATTTTGCTTCTTGAAAAGTAATTATGGAATTAGCTTGCCGATTTTTAACTTGCACCAGTTGAAGAATGGAACCTTCCCACCAGGAGCCAAGCTCAGAGTGGAAGAACAGCAGGAAGGAGTACTAAACAGCAGAAGACACCAATTTCTAACCCATGTTCACATTCCATGGCCTTGATTTTTGGGTTAACATTGCTACGTTTGCTGGTACACCCTCACTTCCCTCACCTCTCCTGTTACGGATCTTTTTCCACAGTTTATTCTGGGTTTTTACAGGTATTTCTCAGAGCATTTCCTATGTGCATCCCAGTGCTGGCATTCATACAAGTGCAGGGCATAGGGACATCCTATTATCTGCAGTAGCTGCGGCCCTGTTAAAATAGCTGGCCATGGGGCACATTCATATTTTATAGTCCTTATTTGAACATGGGTTTTAGCTGTTTCAGGGTCCGGAGTAGGCAGCTGCAGCGTGGCAGGGGGTAATCCTAGAGCGCCTTCCCCTCTCCATGTGAAAGGCAGCCGGGCTGTCAGATTTAAACCACTGCGAGTCACAGTGCGCACCGGCACAGCAGAGTTGCCACAACTGCTTCAAGTTTCCAGCAACAGCGTGACTCCCCCCGTGCCGCACAGCGCCGGCTCTTACCACTCCTGCGGTATCTCGGCAGAGCCCAGCAGGGCTAGAGAGACCTGGAGCAACCACAGCCAGCGTCACCTCCCCGCTCCACCGCTGCCCTGCAAGGGAGCTAAGCAAGCGGCAGCTGGAATTACAGGCACAGATTCATTACACTTCTAAATCACACGCAACTAATAAATGGAAGACACTTATATAATGCTTCCTCTGCTCCTTTCTAATTTTTGCTTTGCTTACAGCCAGTTTCATCTTCAGTTAGCATGCGAAACCTCTGGGCTTCCCCCCTTGAGCCGTGGGTCTGTAATGGTCAGGCTAACGGCAGGGTAGGTGCTCCCTGCGGCAGGGAAGCATGAGAGACTCCCAGCGAAGGGCACCGCTAACTCTGCCCCCCGAGTCCCTGTTGTGCCCAACGCCTGCCCCAGGCGCGAGGCGAGCACCGCTGCAGCCAGCCTGCCGACCGAGACCAGCCCACGGCTGCCAGGGCTGGGAGGGCAAGCCCAGTCCGAAGCTGGCCAGATGGCACCCTGGTGTCTGAGCAAGTTGTCTTCCCTGTGCAGACTCACGTAACTGCAGTTTACGCACACGTCCCCCAAGAACCGTTTTCTGACAGAAGAACAGACAAGCTCCATGCAATTCCACGTACAACTGCTGCCACACAAAAACCCACAAAATTAGAGGCACTATGCTGAAGATGGTACAGCAGGAAAATTGGAATGAGGACTTCAGGAAATACAAGGGCAGATGAGAAATGTTCCTATACATAAATGTAGTCTGAAACTACTTCAATGCAGGGCAACATCCACCAGTTAAAAGCTCAGACACCGAAACAAAAATTAAACATTGCAATGCAAAACCACTAAAGTGGTAACAGAGCACTGCTAGGCAAAGCACAAGTAATTTGTTCCTCATCACGTGTATTATAACAGGAGTGGGAAGGACGAATGAAGTTATAAAACCCCCAAGAGTCACGAGGGATGTCAGGTCTCCACAAGCAGTTCAGAGCCAGATCCTCAACTGCTATAAATCAGCACTGCTCTATGAAGTTCAGGATTGTACCTAAACCAAGGCCCTGGGCTTTCACGCCTCCAGTCATGATCCTCACATGTTGGTGTTTTGCCGATCAAACCTCTAAAGCTGTGAAAAACGCTGTTTTCTCTGAGCTGACATGTAGATTCATTTGTTAGTCTTACTGTTTGAGATCTAAAACTTTTTTTTTTTAAAAGCCCTTTTAAAATACAAGGTTCTTTTAAAAGCATTAGAAATAAATGGCAGAAGAAAGAGTCTTTGATATGAGGAAACAAGCTACACTTTGTCTCCAATATTTCATTAACCACAAAGACTTTTTTTTCCATCTGAAAGATGATTTGATGGGCATGGGGGTGAATGCAAAAATGTCAGAGTATCAATTTTAAGTTTACCGAGTTCTTCACTAGATTACCATTTTAGCAGAGACCTTATATTTGAAGGTTGCAATGTGCATCTGTCACACCTTTTCCAGCTCTAATTTCTGGGCTGGTTTTAAGAGTCTCCAGTGCAAATGCCCTTAATGTCAGAAGAAATACATGAACAGAGGTGCAAAGGTAAAGGATCTGCATATAAAAATGCACCATTCTGTTTCTCTCTCAAAACGGAGATTAATCTTAAAGCAATGTGGCTATCAGAATATTTACCTATATATCTCAATGATTCTCCAAAGTAATATTTAAATGTCGTGTTATAAACTAAAGCAGTGGATCCTACATTTGAAAGGTACGATAGAAAAAAGTTGCTAATAAAATTTCTGGTTTTCTTGGTGAAAAAAAGCCTTAAAAAAAAAAGTACCACTGAATTTCTTTATAGCTGAATTCACAATTCATCAGCTTGTGAAGCACCGCATGTGTTGGTTGTTGGCACCTTTAATTCTTTACTGGCACATACTTAGGAAGAGACTCCAAAGAGCTGCTCGCAACTCTGACCTGCCATGGTACATGCAAGTGACTGTATGTCCAGTTACTGTATGGGAAAGCAAACAAAGTGTATTTTATATTACTGTTTCAGTCCATAGAAGTGAGTTATTGCTCTGCTTTTCCAAAGAGCATAAGACCAGGGTTTGGAGACTTCAGCACCTTCCAGTTCCTGCTACGACACTAACAGCCGCACTTTCCGGGGAGCTCTCTCCCACACCCAGGCTATGATCTCAACACTGAAATGCCAGGTAAGCCTCCAACATTTGGCCCACACATCTGTCCTGAGGGGTCAAAATTCCCCTATTATCACCCACAAGATTGGCACAAGTTCCTGGGATCTGCAGAAACAACATCACAGATATTTTACCCACTTCTGATTTGCTGGGACAAAATACTACTCATCAATTCAGCAATCCTGCATTGCAGATGCTCATTTAATAGTGACTCCTTACAGCTATGAACCATGATCTCCACCCGGTTACCGAGACCCCCATCCTCAGCCATTAAATTCAGAGCAAGCTTTACGTGAGGTAAAGAGTTAGTTATTAACTTCACAATTCAATAGTGTTAATGCTTTTAAGTAATGCCCACACAAATTCCACCCAGCTACAAAAACTGAAACTTGATCAAGAAATTTAGAGAAACACCAAACTCCTTCCAAACTAGTGTACAACTTCAATAAAAAAAAAAGATATTTTGGCTGTTTATATTTTGGACTGTTACCATCCAGAGAAAGAGAAGACTACATATTAGCATTGACCAGCTGTTCTTGCTCATTTCTACTGAACTTTTATTGATGTCTGAAACATTTTCTTTATAAAACCCACTAAGGGGTCATACTACAGTAGCACAGACAGAACCTCAACTGAGGCAGTGCTTCTTGTGCCAGGCTCTACCAATATTCATTTTGTAATGGGATGCAGAAAATTGCATCATTCATCCACAGTAATGGGACCTTTTATAGGAGACTGGAGGTTTGAAACACCAGTTACCTGCTTGAGCCCCAAAACCCTCTGTCATGAGATCAAGGGCAGCACTTCTTACCAACGAGGTCCCAGATCCACTCCTGCGATGGCCACAGGACCTCTGTGCTTTAATAGGCAAGGCTCTTCCATCCCAATTACATTCCTGCTCCCAGGACAGCCCTAGCATTGGCAGCGAAGCAGCCAACCACCATGCTTGCAAGTCTGGGACTGCCAGAGACTTTTGGGTTTAGTCTCGAGTTTATTTAACCAACCCCCATCTTTACATTATCTGAGGCTTTCACATATAGCCAGGAGCCTGTACGCCGACCTCTACTGGTAATAGCAAGGTTACAAAGATAGTGCAGGTTTCCAGATACAGGTATTTGTCTCCATTAATCTGCCACCACTGCTCACTAATCACAGTCACATTAAATAGATGTCAAGGAATATCAATTTCTTTGATTTCTGAGGTCCAGTTAAAACATAAGATGTAGGCATAACAATTCCAGTACTTTTCCGTAACAAGTGAGCATCTACATTCCTCCTGCATCCCATTAGACGTTTTCACACATATTAGAGATGACATGCTGTGTGCTAAGGAGGTCAAAAACTTAGAGAAAACTGTCCAAGAGTCCAAGAATACTGAAAACACTGGTGGCATTTGACATAATTTATAGCACTAAAGAGCTGGGGAACAGGAAAAGGTTGATGTAGTAATAACATTAGCAGGAACTATAGTCCATGCAAGCCAGTGCTAAATAAAGTGCCAATCAATAGCTCTTTTATTAGTAGGTACAATCAATGTAAAGCAGGCAGGCCTGGCCAATTAAGCTTATCGACTGACCAAAGAGTAGCAGGAAACATTCTTTCCTCAGTTTTGTTTTCCTTTCTGTAAGTGAGAAATGAGCCCCAGTTTTATCACTGGATTCCCACCAAGGCATCTCCAGGAGTTCCTGTAGAGTGGAAACGCTGACAAAAAGCAGGCTTGAGCTATCTCGGTATCCTTTAACCTAGGGTCAGCCTGAGAGCCAATATAGTCAAGGGTCACTTACTTTGTAAGTTTTTTTTTTTCCTAGTGACTGTATGAAGTAAAAATGTTGTTGTTCTAGATGAAGGGCAGAACTGGTAAAGGAAGAAAGCACAGTCCCTTCGCAAGGCTTAACCATTAACAGTCCTGCAAGACCTTAGGAAATTGAGCCTATTCGTTTCTAATTCATGTATGCGCCACATGAACTCAGTAAACCTCCCGGTGTGGAGCAACTTGAGCATCTTTCTTGGAGGTAAAAATCCAAAACTACAGCTCCAGTAAAAATGAAACAGAATTTCAGTCTCACATTGTAAAGGCTGCTGAAAATAACAGGAGCTTTAATATTCAACTGTGACAAACTGTGCAGATGCAAATAGGATATTTAGCCACAATACCACTCTCCCTCCCTGCTCCGATCCCCCCTTCCTCCGTTATCTCTTTCAAAAGGAAAAAGTTAGAAGACCAGATAAGATGTGGGTTCTCAGTGTGATCAAATAAACACCGTGCGGTGGTCACAAGGAAAAAAAACACATTGTGGGAATGACTGGTAAAGATTACATTTTACAAAGAATCACACACAAAATTAGCAGCCCAGATGCCGATTTCCCATTGATGTAAGTCAGACAGGATTTCTGTGGCCTGGCTTCCCAGCAGGCGGAGCGCTGCATCCATCCCGGCCAGCAATCAGGCTACATCAGTCTGCTCCTTTCAGGGTTTGATCCATCAACTTATTATTGCAATTTAGTGAATACAGCATAGTTCACCAGGTTTATATCCCTTCAGGTCTGGCATATTGAGCTTTACAGGTATTTGACACCTCAAAAAGTTAGGGGGAGGAGGGAGGAGATTCTCAGTATGTTTGACTACAGGCATACGGGCACTATGGGACAGGCCAGTTTTCAGCTTCCTATCAGACAGTTCCCCAGCTGTATCCAATTCAGAAAATATTTTAGCAATCTGCAGAAGTTGCCTTAAGTGTCAGTCAATCCATTGCTAAAGCTACAGGCAAGCATCTCACTTATATCTATGTTGTTTGCCGTTTTGTTTTGCTTGCATATGATAATTTAATCTAGAAGACTAAAAAGAGCAAATAAAATAACTTTACATCCTATCTAAATGTCACAAGGTTCAGTCTTCCCTACTGCAACTCAAAACAGCTCTGACTGTACGGGCTGCAACTCTGCCGGTTGTTGTGTGATCCTGCTTTTAGCACCGTGGCCTCTGCTGAAGTTCATCATAGGTCACACGTGCACAAGTTGCTTTAATTCACTAGAGAAAAATCAGCCTAAAACTGTAAGCCATTTACTGGCAGTTTTGCTTGCCTATGTTTGTGAGACATTGACTACTGTAACTCCTGGCCGTAACCATGTTATGACAGTTTAAGCAGGGAAACAAGGCAACGAACAAAGCGGGGGATAAAGACATGGAGCAGACATTTCCATTTGGCTTTTTACATGACCAGTCATAGGAGTTCACAGAAGAGGAGACAGGAGCTAAGCTTGGACAGCACTAACAACCTTAAGGAGTAGCATGAAGTAACCCAATTTTTCAGACGTGATTATCAGCCAACCCCTGTGGTTCAGCTTTCCAGGAGCTCAGAGGTTGTAGAGCTTCTAAAAAAGTCAGACCTTCAACCAAAAGCAAGAGGAAAATGGTTTACTCACTTCCTGGCTTCTCACATCAAGAAGCAACCTCAGCTATTCTACCCAAAAGAAAATTTTGTCCGGGTTTTTCCAACTTTGTCCAGAATCCCTTTCTTGAATGAGATCTGGCTCCCAGTCTGAGAGAGTTCGGGGCATCTTTTGGATAAAGGTAATTTGCTTGCTCATGTCCTTAAACAGTTGAGAATTCAGACTCATATGTTCTGTCCCAAAATATAAAGAGACTTAATGACCTGGGCTCACTGTTTTACGTCAAGCACAGGCTACTTCCAAGGGAAGGTATGTAACCCCTATTCAGCACATCACTCCAGCACAACTTTACTTCAACATTGTGCTGTGCACAACTAAGTGTCACAGTAAGAATCCACCCCAGGTGTAGCCCTACATGTCTGGAAAGCCACAGGCGTGTGGGACAGTCAGTCCCAAGCTTTGCCCACCTTTCAGAGTTGCTCAGTGCCTCTCCCTGCACACGCATCACCTCTCTCATGGGGGACATGCAGCAAGGTCAGTTCATAGCTTGGTTTGTCACTGCTGGTCACTCCTGTCCCCAGAGAAGGGGCTCAATCCTCTGCCAGTGGCTCTGTAATGCAAAAGATGACGTCCTTCGCTTGGGTTGACCATCTAAACTGAGCTAAAGAACAGGTTGAAAGTCTTTATCAAAGTACAGCTTCCCATGAGATGCATGGGGACTTCTGTCTTTTTTAGTTTTTGTAAAGTCAAACCCTAGTCCTGGCGTACTGCTGTTCTTTCGAGACTTAGAGGGCAAGGTATCTAACTCAAAACACCAGGACATTCAGCCCTGCTGCTCCCCTGTAATTCTGAGGTCAGCCAGGGCTCTCACACTTTTCTGTCTTAGACTGGAGTTTTTAACCTAAAAAAAAAACTAAACCTTGCAGTCGGACTAAAGGAGCTAACCTTGTTACAGCCTGGGGGAAGTCAGTTTTGCTAACAAACACAAGGCTCCTTAATATTGCTGAGCAAGCTCAAGATGAAAACGCGCTTCAGGTTTGAGGGCAGGTTTTCCTGAATTGGTGACAGGGCCCTCAAATATACCCCACATCACGGCCAGAAACATCTTCTGGACTTCCATTTAGAAATCTGTCCTTTTGTCAAGAAGCAACGTGTCCTAAGATGCAGGACTACATCTTCACAGTCAACACATTCTCAACTAGAGTCCACCTGTATCCTTACAGACATGTGCTACAAATCCCACAACTGTTCAGAAAAATCCTTGTTGAAATTCCCTCTTTGTGAATCCATTTTAGTGTGAGAAAAGAGACAGATCGTCAAGAAACAAGAACTTCACATGGAGGCACTTCTGTGAGGATGGAAGGTGGAGCCTGTGCAGGAGCTCACCACTCCTCCTCCTACTGGTTTCCACGCTCTGTGCCTCTTCCACTGTTCTGCTCCCTTCTGAACTGCGCAACAGATGGGAGCAGTTGGTTTTTAAAAGGTTTTTATTTTCTGATTTCAATTTTTCATGTGTCGTTTGAATCTGGCACAATACCATTCTCTAGTGAAGAGGAGACATTGTGTTAAGCTTAATTATCAAAGGCTGAAACCCAGCAAGCAATCAATCATTTAGTGACACACTTGTGCTTTCACTGATTTGAAAAAATATTTTTTTGTGGCTATTGAAAAAAGAAAAACTGTCAAAGACAAAACCAGGATCACTCACTTTGCAGGATATCAAAATATCAAGACTGTGGGGAGATGAGTGAAGAATGTTCATTTGTTTTTTCTGAAACTAAATCCAACTCTTTTTGGCATGCGAGCCCGGAAGTCACATAAGATGTCTTTTAGTGTAAACATGATCTTTCTGCCAAGGTTTGCCTTATAATTAAGGCTGATTCGAACAGACACAAAACTTGTTTCTAAACCGTTTTCCTAAAGAGTCAAGGTTGTTTTGCTCTTTAATTTTCTTTAGTTTTTCTCCCCCCCCTTTTTTTTTTTACTGCCAGATAAGTACTCCAGCAGCTGCATTCCTGGGGAACACTGACATCCAGTGGAGAGCTGGGGTCATCCCCAGAGCCAACGCAATGGCCCCCAAACCAGCATCTCTGTTGAGAGGAATGCCCCAGAAGTCCAACGGCTGTAGGAGATGCCTTGAATTACAAACTCTGAGCCTCACAGCGCAGGCAGCAGCACACTGCAGTCACAGCCTGAATGACCTGAAGCTGTAATATTTATTTTGTCTTCTAAGGTACCATTAAGATGATCACGTTTCTAGCCACGTTATTTCCAGCAGTTTACTTGTGAAGCATAGAT
>VUYV01000242.1:70498-81961 GCA_008711295.1 Anarhynchus alexandrinus
GGGGGGGGGGGGTTCAGTTAAGGAAACGTTGAAAGAAAAACTGTGTGTATCCAATGATCAGCAAATATACCATGCTTTCTTTTGGTTTTTCAGTGATACAGGATGATGTGTCCCATGTGTTTAGACAGCACTGTATTTCAAATGATAGTGTACAGTCAACAATTAACATTGTTTTTCTTTGGAGAACCAGAGTCTCTGTAAGGTCACTCTGGTGTTATCGCTGCGTATAAAGGCATCCGCTATCACTAGCCTGACTTCAACCACCACATACATGCATTTGCAAGTTCACTCAAAAACCTACCCAAATACAAACATCAGACCAAACTTGGTCTGCAAAACAGAGTCATGAAACATAAAAGGGTGATTGTCTACTTGCTCCTTTGCAATAGCACCATAGGTCAACTTTTTGGAGATCTCATTTTAATACACTGCGTTGTTTAGGAAGATAATAGATACTGCAACAGCAGATGACTACAAGAATTACAGTGCTGGTAACCACCTCAAAACCAGGGGAAACTACAGTTTGAAGAAAGAAAAAACAGTTGTACTGCAAGCTACAAACAAGGACCCCTTTTCACAAGGAAATGTTTGAGGTTTCTAAGCTGGTTTTCTCTCTGCATTGTATTCCAGTACAAAGCTTCGAAACATTTCATCCTTCCATCCCCAAATGTGACACATTCACCCCGTTATAACCGCAAGGCTAACCACAAGCCTGAGTCTTGAGAGACTGGATTTTTCTGAATCCCACGGAGGGAACTTGAACCTGGGACTCCCGTATCCCAGGGGACATCCTTGCAGCTATTTTTGATGAACAGCCCCATCTTGCTCCCTCCATTATCTTAGACCCAAGACACTCTCAGACAGATCCATTTTCACTAAAACTTAGTTTCATTGCATCAGCATTTCCAAAGAAATCTTTTATCAGAAGTTCCCGACCAGCTCCAATCAACTGTATTTTCCTTCTGGCCAAGAAACAAGCCACACTCCACTCTGTTTCACAATGTGTAATTCTAAACCAATTCCAAAAGGTTGTTGTAAAGATCCTCCAGATTTACTCTGGTAAAAATGAGATCAAGTTGTGACGTGGGTTTCTTAGCTTGCTAGAATACAAAATAACAGTGCAGTTACATCCTTCGCGTCCCACTCTGAGAAAGTGTACGCTCTGAACTGTATCCTTCAGTGCTTTCCTATCAAGAGCAATACTTCAGGACAGCCCAACCACCACCGCCACCATTTGCTTCAGAAGGACTTGAGCAAGTACTTAAAAATAGCAGCAGGGAGGATGCTTTGGAAGGATGTACCAAGAACAATGTTGAGCCAAGCCTGTGCTGAAGTCCTTTCCACAGCTAGGAACAGACAGCATGCCAAATAATCAACCTTTGTCTTCCAAAATGAAGAGCCCCTGCTCCAAAGGTGAATAGGAGACACCTGTTCACTCCTGAATGTATGACAAGAAGATGATAAATTTCTCCAAAGCTTATATTTTAACATATTTTTCAAAAGAATACATCAAGATTTCAGTGCTATGACATAGAGCGTTGCTTTTCTCCCTGTAGCAAGCCAGGCTAGTTCTGTCTTAAAGCAGGATATATCCTCACTGCCTGATTTTTGATACACAGGCTAAATAATGAAGAAATACTTTTTTTTAAGAAAAAAAAAAAAAGGTTCTTAATGCATCCAGAGGAAATAATAGGGGATGGCTCTTGTTTCTACAGCTAGCAAACTATGTGGTTTCTTTTATGAGCTAAATGAAAGGAACATACAAAATAATCATTATGGATTTGTATGAAATTACTGGGTATGGAATGCAGTAAATCCCCAAACAAGCTTTAACTATAGTTCGTAAGATATAATAATCAGGTAAAACTGCAGACTATCCTTTTGTAAGATGCAGCAGAAACCTAATATTTTATCGGAAACCTTGATTTATGTTTAATAGCTCTGCTACCTACTAAAAAAGATCTTGTATTAGCAAATGGGTACAGATCCAGTCCATTAGCTTAGGACAACTGAAAAACTCAAGGGTTTTGTGAACTAATGCAATAAAATATCATTAAACACTGTAGCATGACAAGACAGACAGAAGGTTTGAGTTGAAAGTCAGGAGAAGTGTTTGAAATGAAGTAAAATGTACAATAGATATGTTTAGGTACATCTGGCTTACATTTGCAGTAGGTCGTCAGAGGACCTTAGTGTCTGTGATGTAAATGAATAACAGAGCCCTCAACAATTTAACTGTCATCAGTATAAATGCTTTAACTGGCACAGTAAAGCAAAGCTCTGGGCCTCTTTCTAAATCTCCATAAGCTCCTGGTCTGAATTATAAACTGGGGCTGCATTACCTGAAGATGAAAGCAGCCAGGTCAATTCACTTAAAACCAGAGAATTACCACTGCGAAGCTGTGATGAGCAGCAAAGGAGCATGTGTGTGTGCGCGTATGTGCGGTTATGTTTTTAATGTACAGTTTTGTAGAGTCAAGAGGAAGATCTGACTGCCCAGTCATTCAAAATCCAGATTCAAAGGTCTAATGGGAAGGAAGGTAACCATTTTGTTTTCAACTAGTCGCAGTTCCTAAACAGTAAGGCTAAAGATAAACCTCTAGAATTAAATCTCAACTAAGAGGGGGTACACAACTGTGAGGAAGGAGTTGCTTCTGTACAACCTGCTCCAAGCCCGGTGCCTGCAAACATCCCCCTATCCAGCAGGGCCATCACATACACAGGCCAGGACAAAGAAGGCTGGCCACACAAGCTCTGCCACTTAGATGGCTTTGATAAAATCCTTTCTCTCTCCTTATGCACATTTCCTCCCTCATCTGGTGTCAGCCTTCAGATCACCAGTTTTGGGGAGCAGGAATTATCCCCCCCACCACATGCACCCATGGCACAACACTGCTGCAGACCCCAAGTCACAGTACACCATATAATCAACAGCAGCCAAGTATAACTCCCCTCCGCTCACCTCACTTTGTCACGCATTTCAAGGCCGCTGATCCCACACAATTGTCCAGTATCCAAGAGGTTAAAAAGAACTGATTCTAAGGCTCCTAGGGCAGAAAAAGACCCAAACAGATTTCACTTCTTCAAAATTTTGTGAGTTGGATATACCAAATAGAGTTTGGTTGGGTAAGCAAAGGCAAGTAAGCTTAGAAAGACGTGAAGGCAGATCGATCATGTTTACTGCGATGTGGCCAAGTTACCATATCGTCACCATAACCTTCGGGGCTCAAGTCTAAATTGTTTCCCTCCCCCCCTTCAACAAATGCATGGAATATTCGCTTTTATAATAAATTCCAAACAAATTAATGGATTCCAACATGCATCATCAAATTTATATTTCCTCCTCCACAGAGTTCTACCCCGTCAGTAATCCTTAAAATTCGTCATGAAGCTTTCAAAACAATTTATGCAAACAAACATCAAGCAGAGCTATTTGTATTGGCAGCACATTTCACTTAACAACCTACAACAAGGAACAGATGGTCTGAGCTCTGGAAACAGCTACAAAGAAAACAGTAGGAGCAAGTCCATCAGAAGCACTTTTTTCCCCCAATTTTGTGAAGATTACAGACTTGTTCTTGTTTATTTCTTTGATTAGGCTGTTATTTTATGTACTCATGAATCCTTCCCCTGCATTTCATGGAAAAAAATCCACCAGAAGCACATTCCCCAACTGTGTATAGTTTACAGAAGCGCTGCTTTATGAACCGAGCTATCTGTTCCTCACTGATCCAGGGCTCTCTAAAGTGGCGGGGAAGGAAGCAAAACAACATGCAGATGTTGTACAAGGGATTGACAAATTTAAGGCAAACCTCTTAACAATTCATAGTTCTCTTTATCCCTTCGCCCATCCCTTGGTCTCCAATATTAAAACAAGCAGAAGCAGATGATTTGCGTGGTCACATCCATTACACATCACTTGGTGCTGTTACTGGTCTCGTAAGCTGTTATGGTCTCTTCCTCTTTTCTGGAAGGAACCTTCATCTTCTGACAATGGATTACAGGAGGCTCAGCCCCAGCAGGATGCTATGGCCCAAGTAAAGGAGAAGCAGGATACCTCCAGCACACCAAGCAGGGGCTGTGCTAGCCAGTAAGAAGCCCGATCAAATGGTAGCCTGGTTTACACCTACATTGGAACCAAAGGACTCTTAAGGACACAGAAGGTCACACTGCTCAAAAGAGTGTAGGAAGCAATCTAACAAGCAAACACGAATAATAGTATTTTGAAATAAAACAGAGAGAAATAACTTGAAAATGAAGCAAAAATGACCCAAATGACATGCTTTAATGGAAATGTAATGTTTTCCCTATGTCAAAACAAGTAATAGGAAAAGTTTTTTATAAAAAGTAGAAAAAATACTCAGCTGTATAGATCTTTTAAAGAAATAAGTCTATCCCTGATCACCAGTAATCACGTGTTTCTTGTTACTACCACCATCATGAAATTCACTGTCAGGTCCACTAATATCTGTGCTTTCTTCACAAGGATTCATGTGAATTCATCTGCAAAGACTCTCACCCAGCCCTGGATTTAATTTGAATAACATTAGGGACAGATAACATGCTGCATAGCTATCAGCCCACAGCCACAAACACACACCCCCTCTTTATCATCAGAAATTAGAGGCAAATTAGCCCCCTGGAGTTACACAGGGATGAATATGCAACATGTTGTTAAAAAAAAGATAATAAACAAGGAATGAAGGACTTCTGACCAGAGAGACAATCGTGACATCTTGAAGTAACAGAAATCTTTCTGAAGGGCATTAACCTGGGTGGAGACAGAGGTCAGTTTGGAAGGGTTTGGCTTTGAGAACTGAAACCATGTTAAATTTTGGTGGAGCAGAATCAAGGTCAAAGCAGACCAAACTGACAGCTTAATAGGACCTTTGAGCATCACAGTTGAATAAACTTTGTTCCACACAACACTATGTAATTTCTGCTTTCATACTCTTGTTAGTGGAACAGTTTCATATCAGGCTGACTACAAAGCTGTTTTCACTGGCTGCCTCAGCAAGCCGTGATTGCCGGTCCTTACATACCATACATGTCTTCCGCTGGACCACTTAACAGAGCAAGATGACTAAAATACTACTGAGGAACAAAACCAAACACATCAGAACCACTTTCTGCCTTACATAGCATCACAGATCCAAGCTTTTCCTTTTGGGCTGAAACACAACTAGATGCAGCAGCAAAAGCCCAGGCAGCCAACATATATGCTTCCAATGCAGCTTTTCCCATTACTTATCTGGCAGCAGGAAGAGGAAAGCGAAGTCAAGCAGATGATAAAGCTAAACTAACAGTGCTGTCCAGCTAAAGGTGTCTCAGGGAAAACAGCTGGAGAAGAGTATCTGGATGAGCTTTGTCATGTAGGCATTGCTCCTCAGTTTTACTTGTAAATAAAAAGTAAAGAAAATGTGGAAGTTGATTTTTCTGGACTTGAACTGTCTGACTGCAGTTTAAACCAATTTGAGAGTAGGTATAACTCCGAGTTCATGATCTGACCCTGTAATGCGATACCCAAACTGAGCAAACAGTTTCAAGGTCACTTCAGATTTCTTCATTTGGAGGATTACGATGAAGCATTTCCTGAGATGTCACGCTTTAAACAGCTAATGGCATGTGACAACCAAGTGCTTTTACATTTTACATTCTAAAGTTGCAAACGCTTGGCCTCTCCCCCAAGCACAGAAATATGTAGCAGCCCTAAGATCTTGATATTTGGGGCCCCATCGTACTCTCCTTTACTTCAGCAGGCGCTGGACACAACCAGGAGTCAGCTCACTGCAAGTAGAAAACTTGCAAGGGGCTGCCCGGGGCTGTGGTGGGACCATGGTGCTGGAGCAGGCAGAGAGACACTGACCACCAGCAGCACGGTTACATATCAAGCCTAGGTCACCCCAACCTCCCAAAACAAGCTCCTTTATGCCTTTTCCCAGTAACTTTTCTCATAAGGTGCAGGTGGAGTGATATAACAAAAAAAAAAAGACACAAGGAAGACTTTCAAAGGCACAAGTGGAAGTAGATGCCCGATCCTTCGGTGAGCTCTCCCAAGTGCATCTTAAAGCTTTTGGAGTCAATCAAATGAAATGGCACCATCAGGCAGAAAGCTGCAGTTTCACACAGTGCCTGCCAAGGTTTCCCCAGCACCTCCGCAGGCTGGAGCCCCACGGGGCCGCTGTGTTTAACAGCCGACAAGCCTTTACGGATGAGAGTCCTTTCTAGGGAATGCTGCAAGTTCTGGAGGCATTAAAAAGTGTACGTATATATTATGCATATATACAAAAATAAAAATCAAACTTCATTGACAACCAGTAAAATTTTCAGTTTGGTTTAATCTCTACTTTAGTTTGCAAACTTGCCTGTGCACTTTTTAAATCAGCAGTATAATTTGTGAATTAGTCTAACCCAAAGAATCACCCTTAATTATTACATGACACTAAGAGGCATCACAACCTGTACAAAGCACCAGGGCCCAGCTGCTGAGCGCCAGCACTAACCAACGCCCTCACACTGCTTCCGGATTTTGCTCGGAATACCAGAGCCAAAACTATTCTCAAGCACAGTTAAAAAAATCAGGATGCTTGCTATTAAGCTTCAAGTTTCCTTCCACTGGAGAAATGCTGTTTCAGCTGAATTTGGTGGAATTACAGGAGCTGATTAGGTTAACCACTGACTGTATTTCCTGGAGGGCATCTGAGACTATGCCCTGACCCAAATTATTTAATCTTGATCCAGATTTGAACCATTTAATTTTAAAACGCCACACTTCTGGGAAGTGAAAAGGGCAATACAAACTTCAGAGCAGCTTTTAAGTTTGAGAGGTAGGACGGGGCAGGGCACAAACACGATTGCTCCCAGCCATTGAGGGCAGCAAGAAACAAAGCCTTGCTGCTCCTGCTCCGAGTGGAAAACTTTGCCAGAGCAGGTTGTGGAGGGAGGGGACAGGGGTTTCATGCCAGCTGGGCATGCGCTGGCTTTTTTGCAGAACGTTACAGTGTCAGTCAACTCTTTAACTTCAGGACTTGAGTGAAATTTCTAGCCAAAAGAGAGAAGAGGAGCAAATGAGCCCAGGCAGGCTCCGGAATCACTCCTTGGGCACACGAGTCCCCCCCGCCCAGCTCCTGCCAGCCCAGGAGAGGGACCGACGGAGGGTCCCTGCCCTCTCCCACATTATTTATACCTAGCAGAGTTTAAACATCCCCTCTCCAGCTTCAACCATAAGCTCCAGCCTGGCCCTGAGATATTTCCCAATTAAAGCATCATTAAAAAAAAAATCCCAATTACTTTTGTTTGGGATGTTATTTGTCAGACTGAAGGAAGCCAGCCACACTGTGTCAATAATAAAGGACTTGCTAGCCTGGAAAAGATAAAATATTGATCAACTTGCTCCCACCTTTCAAAAGCTTGCTCAGTAACAGCATCAGGAGATGGAAATACTTTAACCTTTGCATGAAAGGGATTTTTAAATAGCACATGAAGTGTGCAAGAGTATTCCTAAACCGCACAATGCAGCAGCGTGCAAAACTATGCACTGTACCTCGTAAGATGTTCAGTGAGACACTAGAAGCTGCATAGCTGTGTTAGCGGGATATCCCATACAGCTAATGTGCCCAGGGGAGAAGCAGCATTTATTGATTCAGGCCAGATGGCCCTATACCTTGGCTGTAACCACAGGGATGTATTCACAGCGATTTCAGATATCTTTCAACCGCACAACATTATGCCACATACCTTAAAAACTGAATCAATTTGTCTCAGGACTCAGTTCAGCATAGGGCAATTTAGCCCAGATATTTTACTACTGAGCACACATGAGAAAGTCCAGTTAAAGTGTAACAGTGAGGATAGTATAAGCTTACCAGCAATATAGAATAAAGGGACTTTCAATGGGATGCTACAGCACGTCCCCAACAAGCTTTGGACGTGTCTTTTCCTCCTCTGCTCCCAGACGGAGGGGTAGCATTTACGACCTCTGGGTGCAGTCAGTGAGCGGTGAGAGGGCTGCCCTGGGCAGCACCGTGCCGCCCCAACCATCCCTCCCCGGCAGGATGGCAAAGCACCCCACAACTGAGAACCTGTGCACAGCACGCCTCCACTCCAGTGCGACTACAGCCTGCTTTGGATTATAGCCAGGGCAACACAGCATAAATCCCAAATACACTGAATCTATTTCAGTAAGGGACAGTAATTTTCAGTCTTCCCCCCGCAGCCTATAGCCTCAGCTGAGCCTTTCTGAAAAAGCCACGGCCTGGTGAAGCAGCCAAGCCCTCTCCCATACACTCCTGACCTACAGATATGCTTAATATGTTAATTTTTGTTTTGGTTTCAGAACAAAACCTGCCTTTTAAAGAAAATTTTAACAGATTCTAAACCAGAAACACTGCACTCCCCTGAGGCATTAAAAAATGCAAACTGAAGACTTCCCATGTGTCGGGGTTATTACTTATTTCCTTCTAAAAACAGAAGAAGTGTTGCAACAGTTGTAATGCTCCAGCTCACTAGGCCAAGAAGATGTTTTCTTTCTGCACACTCATTAACCATAGTGTGGAACTCAATAACTGTTCTAATTTCCTACCTTAAATGTTTTTCTTCCCCCCAGTTTTCATTTTATGCTTTACATTTACATAGGACTACACTCCACCACTTACCTTGAGAGTCTAGTTGCTGTCAAACACAATAAAAGGAAAGGAAAAGTGTCTGGAATCACAGAAGCTTTAGTGTTGAAAATGTAATTTAATTTCTAGAAATGAATTTAAGCACTCAAAGCTTTCTTTGTCAGCCACAGATGAGAAATTGATAGGCTTTGAAGGCAAGCAAATGTTTTTTCAGTCGAATCTCTCAAGTAAATATTTACGTTAGATATAATAAGAGATGTTATTTCACACCACAAATTAAATACCAGCTAGTTATTAAATCTGGTGCAACACTATGAAACTCTCAGGTACCATTGCCCACAATAGGTGCACTGTAATTAGGCTGGCTGAGCTCCAGGAGGGGTCCTGAGCCTCACCAAACCCAGAGCATCGGTCAAGCCACAGCCATGGCCTCAGGAGTCCTCGGTACCCATCCTGGCTCAAGGGGAGATTTGCTGTGTGATACAAGGAAAATCACCTAACTCTTCCATGCTTCAGCTACTTTTGTAAAACACTTCTGCCTTCAAAAACAAAACACTGTTTCTTCTCTAGTTTGCAAGGACACAGAATCTGTGAAGGGAGAAGGTGGTCCAGGCCAGGAAAGGGAGAGGACAGGGACTCTCCATGCTCTGGGTGGCCCAGCAGCCTCCCCAGCTGGAAGATGTTGGATTACATGTACCCCTCCTTGGGCTGACATCACTGGGGTGTGAGCATACACAGCCCCAACCTGTCCATTAAATTCTAAAAGGTGCAAAATACCTATCATGTTGAATTTGATTTCTAAGAATAAAAATACCGATAGTTACATGGCTGAGGCATAACCGAGGCAAAAAAATGCATTATGCAAAATCATCCTCAATCCAGCCCAGACATATCACCCTGGTAGCACAGATACAGCAGCACAAGCTTCCAAGAGCAAGTGGTCTGGGGACATGGGATGCTCAGTGGGGTCTCTAACAGAGGTGGTACCTCCTCTCTCCAGCACCAGTGCAGGGCCAGGCAGGCTGGGGCTGCTCTGCCCAACAGCCCACTCCACCACAGCGGAGGCACAGCACCAGCTCCACCTGCATGCTGACACCCTTCAGGAAGCGAGACAGCAGAATCAGATGCAAACACTGCTTTTTTTTTCTTTAAGTATCTTATTTGGCTAATTGAACAATCACAAGAAGGCTTCAAAGCACACCAAAAAGTGGGATAATGACACTTCATGGGTGAAAAGACCTTTCATTTCTCCTTTTCCTCTAATAAGTACTGATGATGGACCATTATCCTACCATGTTGCCCTGCCTTGTTGTGTCTTAATGCATATATTTAACAAGATTTCTTATGAGTATAGCACAGTGGATGTCTAATAAGGCAAGATCATTAATTTTGAAAGTCCTGCTTTATCTCTTATTACTGCAATATTTTTGCCTGCTGCCTTGGCAGAGCATGAGGGCTGTAAACCAGCAGGGCTGGGCGGTGGGATTCCTTTACTCCACTTGGAGCTGCTTCACTGAGTGTAGGTACAATACTCTGGTAATGGCATGTCATAAAGGCTGTTTTGGATAGGGCACTTGTAAGTCAATCCAAAGGGTCAGAAAGGAAAGGGAAAGAAGGTTTGCCTGCAAGAGCTGAAGGGTGAGAGGGAAGGGATGAAGGAAACACACCCGGGTATCTTCCATAACCCTAGCACAATGCAAATGCCCAAGCTGGTGAAGGGCACTGGGCTATATTTCTTAGCTGGTGTGGTGGGACCAAGATGGCCAGTGAGACTGGACACACACAGAAGTGAACAGGAATCAGCCAGCACATAGCAACACCTTGGCCCAGGCTTGTACTTTGGCACCCACAAGCAGCCCCACTGAACTCAAAGGTGCTCAAAATCACGACAGCAGCTTTCAGACACACAATTTAATAAGACAGGATGACTACATTCATCCATCCTTTCCAAATACCAGGGCAAGTAGTAGCATTGCTGCTGTTCCTGCTGGAGAGGAGCACAACACCCCACCAGCAAGCAACACTGGGGTGTACAGTCAACCAGACAAGTTATTTAAAAAGAGATGCTCACACAATCTCCTCTCACTCCTGAAGTGTCAAGTTAGGAGAACTTTTTAGCAAGATGATGCAATTCCAAAAGCACATTAGATTACAGAAGCACCAGGGTGCAAAATAAGGCATGTTCTTACTACTGGCAGACCATCATAATATTTTTTTCTGTTCATCAGGATAATAAAACAGAGGGTAAAGCTCTGCAAACACAAAATTAAGCTAGAATTCTAGCAAAAAGGGGTTAGGAGTAGTGCTGCCTTTCATTATCTACCAATGAAGGATACAAGCATACACTTTTGAAAGAAAGAACACATCCACAGTATGCTAAATACAATAAGTATTAATTAAATCATTATTAGCAATCAAAATCTAATTTCTTTGTCACTTTCTGATATCTTAACTAAAGGCATATTTGCAATACTATTATAACAAGTTACAATTCGAGCAATAGAGCTGCTTGCAATAATTCAGAAACATGTACACTTTCATATGAATATATCATGCCTAACTAATGAGATTGCTCATTTCATAACTTCAGTTCCATTTTTATTATTTCATAAAACTGGAAGTCCTTATCCATTTTATGAAAAACACCAAACCTTTGTGAAATTCATTAAATAAGCATAAAAAATTCATTAAACAAGTGAATTGCATTCATGGCTGCTTTGATGCAAATGCCCTTTAAGCAATGTAAAACTCCATATTGATTTAACCTTTCATGTTCTGATATTTCCATGTGGAGATATATATATATAAAAATCTTTTTACAAAAAGAAAAAAAATGTGCTGA
>VUYV01000242.1:83349-99547 GCA_008711295.1 Anarhynchus alexandrinus
CCCCCCCCCCCCCCCCCCCCCAGGAAGGGCATCTGGGATTGAACAAGCCCAAAACAGTACTTGCAGCCATTTAACTTAATCATTATTAGGTTTTAATTTAGACCTCCCTTGACACCATTGGCCAACAATAAAGCCCCCAGGTACCCCACAGATCCTTAAACATCTACAGTCCTAAGAGGGCACTTTTCCACCTACGGCAAGATTTAAAACTGGCTTTGTAATCATTAAAAAAAAGGGGGGGATAAAAACCTTGGGAGCTTTTTTCACGATTACTAATTTAACAGACAAACTAATGTTTTNATAAAAAATTCATTAAACAAGTGAATTGCATTCATGGCTGCTTTGATGCAAATGCCCTTTAAGCAATGTAAAACTCCATATTGATTTAACCTTTCATGTTCTGATATTTCCATGTGGAGATATATATATATAAAAATCTTTATTCAAGGAATGAAATTAAGTGCTGATCCCTTGATCTCCAGCCAGGGTGAGGTAGATTGGTCAATTTAAATAGTCACTGCTGATCAGCAAACAGCTGAGTTTGTATTAAAACACAGCACTAGTATTTCTGTACATCTTTGCTGGCAAATAAACACACATATAATATCTCGGGCCAAATCAATACGATGCCTGAAGTTTCCTCTGTAGCAGAAAGTCAACCAAATATTGGCTAAGTCCTGTGGGACTAGTTATAACAAAGCTGTGCTGGTCAAGCAAAAGGTAGAAGAGCTTCTCCTGAGCATCTGGTGAGGTTTAGCTGCTCGTTCCCATTGCCCTCATTCCCATTGAAAGCTGCTGCAAACAGCACAGCCAAGAAGCCGGGGTCTGTCTGAACCTACCACCATGTACCACCTGCACCAGGGAGCTGCCAAACTCGATGATCAACTCAGTTTTCTTGGGGTTGCTCTACATGCTTTCATCCAGTGGTTGCAATATTCAGTTGTCTCACTTCCTACCTTTAAACTCCACCACAATCCTCTCCTAATCCTTGCAGGAACACGAAGAGTTAAAGAAGTCACTAATGCCTAGTTCAGCAGAGTTGTTCTCTTCTCTGTGTTTCCAATACGTTGTACTACAGAGGAGATAACGTGAAAAAGATGCATCTGCTACAAAACATACATGCCTGCTACCCAAGATGTGCATCTGATTAGACCTGGAACTGTCATGGAATAAAGTACTTGTACTCCTCCAATCATCCAAAAACACCTGTTGATGAGAAGTAATCATTTCCTCAAAGGCTTATAACAGTCTAACCGCAGCAAGCTAAGAAAAAGTCACCCACTGCATTCTAACACAAGCATGCCCACAGCTGGGTTCATGCTGGCTGTCAGCAATGTAAGGCACCGACTACTCATCCCACCAGAAATACCATTCTTGGAAGTATCAGTTTGGAGGGTACTGTGCCAACCTACCCCACCGAGCTCTAATGCAGTCCCAGGAGGTCAATGGCTGCAGTGGGAATCCAAGACCCTCGCTGTTGAACCAGGGCTGAGGTGTGACCGTGCAAGACAAGCGGACCTTGGTGCCGTCTCTTGGTTTACACTGACATACTGCGGTACTGTTCATTTCTGCTATGCTTCATATCCAGTAGTTCTAACTAAGAAAACGTAGTCAAACAGTGCATACAGGGAGAGGGTGACATGCCAGCCTTATAGCTGTCTACATTTCTACATAGCCTACATTTCAATGATGCCATTCCTGAACAACCTCCTCTACAGCCCTTCCATGCCTCATTTTCCTTCCCAGGTGCCTCTCCTGCACACTTCCTCCTGTCTCAGCTCATTTGGCTCCAGCAAACTGAGCCAGAAACAACTCTATTTCCATTTCTAACCATTTCAATTCTAAACAATAATTTTTACGCACCAAAACAGGTCTTTAATCTTCGTATTTCCCTCCAAAATACACCCAGACATCCTTATTCTCTGTAAGCCCAGCCAAACAAAACAAATCAAGTTTCTAGGCCAAGCTTTCCAGGAGTTAAAAATAAGCCCAAAAGTATTAAAATAAGTTTCAAAAAGAAAAATCACAGCCAACACATTTAAAATATTATTTTTAAAACTCTCCCCAATTTTTACCCAATGTCCCAGCCCAGAAGACACTGCTTCAAAAGGAAAGATATGACTTTTTTCTTTTCCAGAGAAAGAAGGAATCACATTGAAAATAAGCTTTACAATAAAGGAGTTTCAGCCTTAATCACAGAACTGCGTAAGCCAGCATAACAGAAGGCTGCTCCCCATTCTGCCACAACAGTGAACAAAAAGACAGATGAAAACATCACTTCCCACCTTCGTGTCTCCTGACACCCCCACACACGCTCACTGCTCCTCAGCTGGCTGAAAACNTAATCATTAAAAAAAAAGGGGGGGATAAAAACCTTGGGAGCTTTTTTCACAATTACTAATTTAACAGACAAACTATGTTTTATTGATAGTTCCAATAGTAAATTTGCCTTCCGTACACACTGCTGCTGATGCCTAAAAGAAGATGTGCAAGAAGAGATAATCTTGTGCCTAAGGCTTTTTTAGGGTAATACACCACGCGAGCTTGCAGCAATTCAACCAAGAGATCCTCAATAGAGCACGGCTCCGCAAGGCTGCCCGCTCAGGCAGGCGCAAACTCACACAAGAGTCAGACCTGCAGCTTTATTCAGAAATTAGATTTTCATTTAAGAAAATCCTTGGTGTGACAGCACTGCGGCTTTTAAAATTTGACTGTCTACATGCTATTGGAAATGGAGATAGAGACTCCAGAGAGCCTGCAGCACGTGCACAACTCATTCATCCGGAGCAGCGTTACTTGGCAGGGATATAAAATTACTTCCGTATATTTTGGGGAAAAAAAATATTATCCTTAAATTTTGCAGGTGAATGAGTAGATGAGTGCCTCGAGGTCAGGGGGACGATTCCAGCTGAAAGTCTGACCTGGGATCTTCCAAGACCATGACTTATGCCATCACCACGCTGAAACCTCACACCTCGGTCTAATGGGGACCTTGCCGTGGATGACAGTAACTACCCCTCCTCGTGCACACAACTGCACCCACTTCTTGCTTTCCCAAGCACACACTCCCAGCACAGCTGCCAGTGGGGAAGTTATTGCAGCTGCAAACAACCAGGGTGCTGTTAATCTGCAAACAGGGCTTTCTGCAGCCTTTTCCTTGCATTTAAATCAGTTTCACTTGCGGAAAAAAAAAAAAATCCGTTTGTTTTAGCTAGGCTAACTAGTCAGTGATGTGTTTGGCTGGAAACCTGTTATGTTTTGCTACTTTATCATGTTGCTATTTCCATGTTCAAAGGCTAGTTAAATTATTTACGCTACACTTCATATATTGTGTACAACACTTGCCTTGACACGAACAGCAGCAACTGCAAAGCCAGTTTCCTTGAGCCGGTGCTTCAGAATAACAGAGTGCCATGCTTTGCAGGGAATGACCCATTCAAAGCCCCAACTCTCATCCCTCCTTCCCCCCACCCCACCCCCCCCAAAAAAAAAAAAATTCAAGAGCCATGCAGACATGAATTGCCTTCAAAGTTTCAAATAGCAATGTTGATTTAATTCTGGAAGATATTATAAAACACAGAGTATAAAAAGGAATAAGCTGAGCATTAGCTCAGTGCAAGAGCCTGGCTACATCTAAAATTCACTGTGAATGATAAATTGCTTTCAGCCAATAACACCCAACGCTATTTTAGAATGTATATTATAGAACATGTACTTCAAGAGACTCTGTGAATATTTTATTATACCATCCCAATCATTTACACTGTGTGATATAAGTCTCATTGTAGTTGCACTCCCTTTTAAGGTACAGTTTGATTTCCTCCCTGTCTTTTTATTTATTTAATCATAACTCAGTTGAATTACCATTTCTTTGCTCATCAGCAACCAAATTGGGCGTAAGAGTTAAGAAGCCCCGAAAACTCTGGAAGTACTTCTGTGGCCAGAAAAACAAACCTCCTGAGGTATCTCAGAAGCCTGAAATCACACTCTAGTGACCATCACTCACTAAGGGAACACGGGCACCTCCAATCTCGCTGTTCTGCGGTATCACACAGCAGCATTTAAAGAAAACACATGATTTCTTTAAATGTGAGCGAGCAGTTTTGCAGCAGGACAGTTTTCCTACAGCTCTGCTGCTGCAGAAGCTGACACTCTGTTTTTCTGAGATCCAGTATAGACAATCCAGTACAGAGCAAGCCCTTACTGCTGCTTTCCCCTTGCCAAAGAGCAGCAGCCACCCCTGCAAACTGGAGGATGTTTTTTTCAGTGTCACCTCATTTTCCGCTGCATTCCAGCTGGCTTTACCTTCTCCCACCGAAACCAGGGCCACGTACAGCAGCACAGGCAATAAACTTGGGGCAAACTTCAAGACAATTCCAAGCGATGGTTATCTACAGTAGATCCGACAGTGCCAAGGCCATCCTCCACTGGACACCTCGCCTCCTCCTTGCTGTACAGACACGCACTACAACACAGTTGTTGCCTAAGGAGTTCCCAGCTTCGTTTCCCTCCTCTGTATTTTAGTATATTGAAAACAATAACTTGTACATAAAGCAGAACAGGGTCAAAGACTAGGGAAGGAGATTATAAGCAAAATCTTTTGGCATCAAATGTTACTACACTTTCCATATTGATCAGTAAGCCCAGGTGCTGCTACATGCCTTACTGTATTTTATTATTAAAACTCAGTTAAGAGGCATTTTACTGAATCAGGTCAGGGCCTGAGCATTCCCTCCAGTTCAAGCCTTGATATTGCACAGGTCTTGTGAATTGAGTCATAGATATCAAGAAACATTACAAGTCAAATCAATATTTTATAGCCTTCGCACAGATCGTAGTCTGAAACTCTATCAGCACAGTGCTCTGAACAGAAGGATTTGCAGGAACTAAAATAATTTACACTAATAAGGCACTGACCCATGCAGTCCTTAATGATCATTTAGCTTTGGCAATACTATTGAGCTGCTTGGAGCTGTGGGTTTTTTTCAGTAGCAAACCCCTACATCAGATTAAGGATATAAGCAGTAATCTAACCACAAGGCTTAGTTTTGTTCCATGTAAATTCATCCCAATTATATAAACTGCTAAATTAAGAAATGAGGTATTTAAAACAAAGGGGTTATAACAGAGCCACAAATACACAAACAAACATCACAGAAATTCTTAATTTCATTTCTTGCCTTGTTTGCTTATTGAAGTACCATATGTTGCTGCAAGTGCTATGAAAATATCATAAGATCATAATTATAAGGTTTGTTGAATTATAGAGTAAAGAAGCCACTTATTTACATTTAAATATGAACAGTGGTAATTGAAATGTCACATGCTTCTCTGTTCTTGACTCCAAGAAAATATTTATCTACCAACAGCTTGATGTGCTTTCAACAATGGCCTGGATTCATGAAAGGGACTGTTACTCACATCACTCTGCTTTTATTTATTTCTCCCTTCTGATTTACTAACTCAAAGAGGGGCTCCTGAAGTGCTCAGGCACTGACGTAGCGATGAAGACACTGCAGTGCAAACAGGATTGTTACCAAGTTGGTGTTCAATAATGCTTTGACCTGTCAATACGGGAAGCCCTGCAATAGCTTTAGGAAATCAATTGTAAATTGACCTCATTGAACTGATGCAAAACCCAACTGCAGATGCATTTAAACTGTTAAAGCTCTTGTTAAAGTCTGATAACAAGCAAACCCAAGTCAGCCTGATGTTGAGTACACACAGAGAGGGTTTACAAGAGTTTAAAATGAAAATTGCATTAGTTGAACCATGATCTAAGAGGAAAAAACATCTAGAGACTGCCCCAGTGAAGGCACCACAGTCCTGGACAGACTCTACTGTGCCAAACTCACTTATGAATGAGACTTGAAGCTTGACCCTTCTTACAACACCACCAATGTCAGCAGAAAGCCTCTGAGAGGTTCAGTTCCACTAAGTAAGCTGAAAAGAAGAGCAAAAGCCCGAATCAGAGGAAAGCAGCTCACTGTGAGCAGCACGTCGCTCAGATCCACATAGGGAGCAATGGGCAGTTTGGCCCCGGAAAGGCAGAAGCCAGCCTCTCTGCACGCTTGCTTCTTCAAGATTTACCATCACCTACCCCAGGAAAGGCTCTCTAGAAAAACCAGCAAAACTTGAGCCTGAGCCTTCTCCAAGGAAGTTTAATGTCTCATTGCAGGGAGCTGGAAACCCTGCTCCCCCTGTGGCATGCCCCAAATCCAGTGTCTGTGGCTATCACAGAGGGCAGGGAGAAGCTTGCAGGACTACGAGCATCAAAAAAAAAGAGCTCCCAGATTTTATTTTCTTGGTCAAAAAAAGTCATCTGTTTTGTTTAACCTCAAAATACACAAGATTTTGCAATTGATTTTTGCTGTCAAGTATTTTTCTTTTTTGTTAGATATTAATAATTCTTATCATGCAAGGACTGAAGTTTGGGCCTTTCTTTTCTTGGTCTTTCTCCAAGAGGGCTATTCCACTGCACTGTGTGAAAACCCAGGGGATTTTACCAGCTCTGTTTAACAGCCACACACTCCACCACTGAGTTAATGGTAAAGCTTTCAATTAACAGAAGCATTTTTAGGCTAATGCTAAACCAATGAATCTCAGTCACCTGCTCTGCTTCGCTTTACCTTTCCCAAAACACTCCTTGCTTTCAGGTTTAATAATTAAATGTACCAAGGGCTTTTTTGAAGACTCTGAAAAGAAACTAGGCTGACTGGAGTTTAGTGAGAACAGGTAACATTTGCAGGGAAACACTCAGGAGAGGAGAAAGAAAACTGTTTGGGGGCAGTGACAACTTGTATTGAACATTGAAAGAACTCTTCAAAGCCATCACATCAAACACCAGCAGAGATGGGTCTCCGCTGGGCTGTGTCATGCAGTCTGTGGCAGAGCACACACACCGCGGCAGCAGGAATGGCCGATACCCGAGAGCGAGAACAGCATCTCCAAAGCAATGGGTCAGTAAACAGCATAATGAAATGTGACAGTAACTTCATTTGTAAAATATACACCAAAGCTATCAGGGCAAAAGTGCTAATAGCAAGGGCAACATTTGCATAATTACACTGACTTTAAGGCTCTGGTTTTAAATTGACCTAACAATGTCTCTCATTGATGCAAAGCGCAGTCGGCTCTGCTGTTAGAGACGGCACGCTGCCCTGGGCCTTGGCTACTCACCACGATGGATCACACGGCCTTCGACTGCCACACAGCAGAGATCTCCACTACTGGAGCTTTAGGAACACGCTCGTGTAACACTGTGCACTAATGACCAAATCTGGCTTACAAAAGATACTGGGTTTCATATTTTCTGCCTTTCTCTGATGTCAAAGATCTGCCAGATAACCCTCACTGTCACCCCTTGTTCTCTAAGCTCCAATAATACAGCCCTACTTCATCACTATACCGCAGATTAGGCTGGAGGAACAAATAAGAGGCAAATTAACAGCACAAAAGTACAAGAGCAGACTAAACTGACACCATGTTAAAAAAAAAAACAAACCCAAACACACCATCCTTTGGCACAGTGAGCACATTCTTCCCACAGCAGTTTGAGCCATTCCCTGTGGGTTTCACCCACTACAAGCAATATGTTTTTTTACCAGTTTTGGATACTGCTCCTGCAGATATCATATTTATTAATACTAGAGAGACTGACTACATATAGTCTGCGTGTGGCATTTAGTCATTCATAAGGGAATTAATATTTACTAAATAAAACAACAATCTTATCATGGTACATGTTCAACATAGCTTGCTACTGCCCAGGGCTTATTTGGCACATATGGCCAAACCAAAGGCACAGAGGTGACAAAAGAAGGCCACTGTGGCCATGGTGCTACCCAGCCCCGAACTGGAGAGCCCCCAGACTGGTGACCCTCTTCCCAAGAGAGAGACACACAGAGCCCTGCACGCAAGTTGTCTGGGAGCAGAGGCCGTCTGGCCAGGGCTGTGGGGGCAGACTGAACCAGGCTGTGTCCACCATGCCCACAGTGGCAGTGCCCATGTCCCCTCGGAGGCGCAGCCCTGCCTGCTCAGTCCCTCCCCAGCACAGCACACAAGGGAGGCAATCAGCTGTTTCTGCAATGAAGCCCCATAACAGTCGGGCTACAAGCAGTAAGAGAAGGTTGAATAAATATTTAGGCTCAACAGAATAGGTAAAACAATCTATGAGGCAACGTTTTTATTGAGTAATTTTACACAGTAAACCTACACAGAAAGTGATAAGGAACACAAGCAAGCCAGGCAAGGACCTCCCAGCAAAGCTATTCCGATGCTGCTGACTACCCACTGCACATTTACTCAGGCTTTTTCTAGCTCTGCATAATCAATGAGGCACTGGGAGTTGATGCATGAGGAACAAACTGAGCAGAGGAACAAGCCTTTGTCCATCATTTAGGGTTCAGCCTTGTGGGAGCCTGTGCTGTTACGCGCAATGGAAACAGCATCTCCCAGGGTCACCCCACTGCCCCCAGCAAGGCACCCGAGCAGACCCACCACTCACCACATCAGCAGTTGGTACAACTAATTCAACTTTCACTCTCAACAACAGCCAGGGAAATGAATACAAATGTGTCTTCCACCACTATCACCAGTACAGATTTCTGGTGCTATGCCCATACACCCAAAACCCAGTACATATTTCACAAATATGAGAAGACAAAAAAATGCAAAATAACCACAGTAGCTATAGCATTTCCCTGGTGGATATTAAAACATCAAACAACAACATCTTCATATTAAACTCTTCCTTGAAAATTATAAATGTTACAGATCCTCATTCCATCTTTGTTACACTTTAGTATTCTTTGCTTCATCGCCCATTTACAAATCATGAAGAATTCATAGATGAATAATGGACTGAGAATAATGTGTGTGTGTATATATATATATAAAAACATAAAACCCAGCACAAGCTAAGAAGAGGATAAACTCTTCCTAGGCACAGTAAATTAATGACTAGAGTAGTAAAATTAAAATTAAAAAAATCAAACCGATATCGTTAAGTGTTTAAAATCCTTTCCAGCAGCTCTGATGAGCAGTCATTCTGTTCCACAATAAAGCATGTCATTTCATTGCCCATAGAGCCTCCCCATGATATATAAATGAATTATTTTCTGGAGGTTTCCCCATTGTCTCTAGAGAATTTACAACACATTAGATTTAGCTCCTCTGTCTCCTCCAAGATGATAAGCTACTCCAGCTACACGCTGTTGTGTGCCTTGACCAAGGAGGGAGGTAACTCCTACCTGTGCTACTGAGCTATCCCACAACCTTGGGAAACCACCTCCCCCTTTTGCAGCACCTTTGTCCACCATCTCCCCCACCGCCCAGGAAGACCCTCAGCAAGCGCTGCCTGTCCCGAGCGCTCCCCAGACCCAGCACAAATGCAGCTGGAAGACACGAGCACATTGGGGACACCACCGCATTTCTCACCCACCTTGAGCAGTCCCAGTCCTGCAGCCACATGGCTCATGCTTCTGCTTCCAGCCATGTTTCATCCTAAACCACAGCCCAGCTCCTGCCTCCAACCAGCCCCGCTGCTTCCTCCTGCTCCAGGTGTAACAAATCCACTTAATGAGGGCCTTACAGGAGCAGCTCTTCCCCCTTCCTTAAATGGAGCTGCAATTGCTCCCAGCAGTGAGCAATCTCCAATTAAGCTGGCAAGGAGCAGGGCCGGCTCCTAGACCCACCTGTGGCTGCAATCACCCACACCACAGCTGCATTTTAACATTACTTATAAAATTCACATTATTTATAAAATGTGATGAATCCTCCAAAGCTTATGTCTGAGGTTTTCTCTCAAGCCTACTGGGGAGACCAGTTACTGACCCTCCTCCTTAGGTCCTCTCCTTTTGTTTTCTTTAACAGCACATTTGAAGAGACGATCTCTACCTGCGAGGGGTGTACAAGGAACCCAAATCCCATTTTCAAAAGTAAAGTCAGCCCCTGGCGTGCAACCGACTTCCAGCAAATCTCACGCCCTTAAATCACCCATGGAATGAAGCCACCTCCATGACAGGCTTGCTGAAAAATGTTATCCACATGTGGGTTTTTTTAAAAAAAAAGTTCATTGCTGATTATTACTTCCTAATAGAAAAAATGGTGCCTCCTCATTTTGAAAGTCCATCAGTGAAAGCATATACCTTTTTATGAGTTAAACTGTTTGGAATAACTTTTAAACAATTACTCAGCTCCTCTGAAATTTCTTCCATGGGATTGAAGGTTTTTCCTGTATCACATTATTTGGATTTCTCATGGATTATGCATTTCTCAAAAACCCACTGTTTGCAGATTAAAGAGAGAAAGGAAAGTTAGAAAGGACACAATAGAAAAAAGATCAGTAAAGAAAAATATTTTAAATATTAATGACCAAGGGGGAAATGGAAACACATTAAAGCCAAATGTGAGAGCTTTTAAATATGTTATTAAAATTGATTTATAAATGAGACTCTTCTTTAACCAAGTGCTTTAGCCTTCACTACTTATTTCCTTCTGCTGTCTCTCCAAGCATTGGTGTCACCACCCAAAGCCTATGGCATTAAGGAAAGATCCAGAAAATAATTAGGCTGGCAATGACTATGAGCTGTTCAAACAGGAAAACATCATTATACTAAGAATCTCAGAGAATGAGAGGAGAAGTTGGCTATTTTCAACTGCTGCAAAAACCCAGGCACTTGCAGGACACCTGTCCCAGGTAGGGCTGAAGGCTGGGGGCCTCGCTGGCCGGGACCGTCACCCCACTGCGACCCGGAGCCACCCCACGGGCCCTCACGGGAAATGAGCGAGGCAGGGGGCAGACAGAGTCGGGGGGAAGGAGGGACCAGTCAAGTCCACAAATGCAGACACTAATTATTTACAAAGGCAGAAAAAGACATTTCCCACTTCCATCCTCCTCCTCACCCTCCCTCCGCATAGAAACCACGCTGTTCACCAGCATGGCTGCGCACCAGCCCCAGCCGGGCTCTGAGAGCTGGTCCACACGCAGCTGGTCCACAAGCAGCATTTCCCGTGACAAGTGTCTGCAGGCTGATGGCGAAGGTCTGGCGAAGCCTGTCCTCTGCAGCCTGGAGGTGAACCCCTACTCAGTGGACAATGTGCCACAATCCCCTTCTTTCCTTCTGCACCCCATCTCAAGTACCAATAAAGCACCCCAGGCACCTGCATTCTCAGGATGCATCTTCTAGAGCTTCTCAGTTTTGAAAACATTTCCAACGATGCACCATACGACCAGGACAGCAGACTGCACATTACCGCTGCTGGCATGTCTAAGCTGCTGCAGCTTCCCGAGCAGCCCGTGTGTATCTCCACGTGTATCTCCAAACCAGCAATGAGCAGTATGTGAAGCCGTATCGCTCCTGGGTCACATTTTATTAAAGGACACAGCAGCAAATGTGTATTGCACAAACCACACAATTAACATATCCAAAGCTGTGGAAATTATCCTTGAAAGGAACAAATTTTGTGCATGAATTTGTGTAAATGCACAAAAAGTGCTAGTAAATGTTTAACAAATTAGTCTCTATTTATTCAATTTCAGTTTAGATATGCAAAATGTTTTATTTTAAAGTTGCTATCCATCATAAACCACAATAACATTGTAGGTGAAAACTCTCAACAGAACTATAAAACATCACTGAGAACTATAGATCTCATATGTTGGATTCTGTGGCGAGAATGGTCCACAAAACTCATTCTGAATGTCCTCATAAGATCCTTTTTATAGCAGGTTATGAATCATCACATGATATCTTTAAATGGATGATCAATACTATATTTTCCCATAAAACGTTTGGTTTGAAATCCGATTTTAAGTGCATTAGAGTTTTTGTGCACTGAATGAGTGAGTGTCATAATAAATTGTCATCAAATATGAAAGAAATATAGCTTAGATTAATTGCCATATTTATTTATGAGTCTATAAAATACATTGTGAAAGTCCTGGCACATTTTTGGGATACCAGCTTGAACTTTCAAGAAAGTTAAAAGCATTAAACGAGACTGAAAGTAGATTTATTATTGGAATGTTTTTAATTGCAGTTTCAACCAGACACAGGTATTAGAATGGCTGTGCCCTTAATGGCCATGTCTCATGTGTTTTTTCTTTAAAATGATATACTTTCCATATTTTTATTGATTTTATAAGATTTATTGTAGATTAGTGCTGCTTGTGTGTGAAATCACAAGTGGTCCCAGCTTCCCCAGAGTAGCGGGCTGCAGATGGCCCATCGCTGCCCCGGCTCCTCCCCAAAGCCCTCCCAGCACTCGGTACTGCCTGGAATAGTGGTGGAAGGAAAGATCAGAGAAAAAACTGAATTACCTGAAGGAGAGCAGCAGAAGGGTCCTCAGCAAACTACCCAGCGGGTTCTGTTCTGCATTCATTTCTATAAAGACAAAATGGAGTTAATACAGACAGGATTTGGAGGGGGAGTCAAGCTGAGCCCCTTCTTTGCTCAGACTCTAACTAATGAAGAGGCTCAAGGCCAACTGATCTGATGGGGCTGGGACTAACTGTCTTGGGTCAAGTATTTTCTCATTTTGGAGTAAGCTATGAGCTCTCTGTGTTTCTAGCATACAACAAACACAACTGGTCTTTCGAAAATTACAAATGAAAATATGTAAGGAAACAGTTTCGATATCCATGTTTAATAGTGGACATAAGTTGGTGACAACTTCTGGAAAATAAGGCACTGTTGCATGTAACCTGCTCACTAATTAAAAAATAGATCCTGGAAATTACAGCAAGCAGAGTAGGTAACGGAATAACACTGTCATTCACTGCCACAGAACAAAAATGACAAACTATACCCAAGGTGATACTAAATCAAAACCCTTCAGCTTGGCAGCCAAATGACTCCTTCACACCAACTGCACAAAGGCCACGAAAACACAGGCACAACTTGGTGGTTAATGGTACCGGGTGAGCCCAATATCCTGCTCAAGCTGTGTCAGACAGCAACCACTTTTCAAAAAAAAAAAAAATTATTCAAAGTTATTTCTATTGATTTTACTGGAAACTGAATCCACAGAGGGGTCAACCTGAATGCGAGCTGTGACACTGCCCTGACCCTCGTGCCGTAACTTAGCCCATATCTCAGCAGAGCACAAATAAGTCCCCAGAGGTGAAGGTCTCATGAGTTTTGTGTAGACGTGTCTTCACTGGATGAACTCTCACTTTATACAATAATCTACAGATTACCCTAAGAAAGCTGGTACAGAAGTGTTGGGTTACCCTGACGCAGAGTGCTCTTTCAGAAGAAGTGTTTCCTCATTGGCCAAATACGGTTTCAGAAGCTGCATTTAGCGATGGCCGCAGATCCAAGGGAAGATCCCAACCAAGAGCGTAGGGAAGATCCATGTCCAGCTTCCACCCGCTTGGCCGCCTCCAGGCACTGAATGGTCCAGGTTCCCCCCAGCCCCGGGTCCAACCATCCTCCAACTCCTGGAACACTCAAGCCCAACTCTTGATTTTACAGTCATATGCTAAAACTTGATCAGAACAAACACGGTGATGATCTGAGATTCAGCAAATCCATAGGTCATTATAAAAGTGATGATGGGAGCCAAGCGGGGCTGCCGGTTCTCGGAGGAGAGGCAGGAGGGTGAGGTGGCAGGGTCAGGCCACCGCAGAGGGCTGTTAGGAAGAAGCAGCTCACTGTCACGCGAAGGAGTCCACGCAGAACTGGTGCTTAGGAGTCCCTGTGAATATAATTATTACCCTCATCTGTCTCTTCGTTTTGAGATAAAATTTTAAATGGCTCTTATTTAGCCATCCATCTAAATGAGAGGGTCTGGAGAAGTAACATAAAGGCCCACCCACGTATTTCTTTCACTTTGCACATACCAAAACCAGAGTGAAATTGTGCAGCTTCTCGGATTAACTAGCCTACACACATAACTCTCCCGAAATCTACTGACATCTTTTTGGATGTTCCCTTTCAGAAGACAAGTGTCCAAAAGCAATCAAAGTTATTCCTGATGTATTTCAAAAGTGTTCTAAAAAAAAAAAAATCTACTTTCAGGTTCAGCCTTCAGCTGACATGGTACCGCACATTATCTCAGAAATGACACCTCACCCCCTAAATCAGGATATGTCCCACGCTTCACTGTGCCAATTCTCCCCTCTGTCCTGAAGACAGTTCTATTTTCTGCCTGTATGTTAAGCAATTAAAATGCTTTATCTTCAACAAGATATTAATCTTAATATTGTCCTAATTTGTTTCGTCTTTTTCTGCCTCTCATGCAGAAATCAGTCTTGACAATAGCCACTGAGATAAGGATAGTAACCAGCAAGCTTCACAATAAACCATCATATACACTATTTTAGTTTGTCAAAACAATTAGTGTTCATTTTGGCTTTATTCAGTTAAATCTGCAGTGACTGATCAGTATAAATTATGTATTAGGCTGCCCAGCTGTACTTGTTTATTCATGCATGGACTTGAAGAATTTTCATTTTCTCAGTACAAAAAAAGCAACAGCCAAAAAATCCCCCCGTGTTCTAAAATATAAAGAGATTTTCTTCTCTGCCACATTTCTGTTACATGTTTTTGAAGCTGCTTTATTCTTACCCCTCTTAGAACATTATTCTTCCTTTCCAGAAATGATACTCCAACACTTATTTCAATTAACCTATTATTTCATTCACAGTTATCGGCAGCTGCATTTGCATCGGTGGGAAGCACGTACTGTTACTTTCACCCCTCGCAATTACCTCCTGAGCAAAGCAATATCAGAGCTAAACCAAATGATGTTGATTTTAAAAGCATCAAAAATTGCATTGTAGGCTGCATTTGAACTCCTGCCTCGCTTCAAGAGGAACCGCTTGCAGAAATGTTTACAGTTAAGCCGCACGCTCTTCTCTTTCAAGAACAAAAGTTTGTGAATCAAGAGAGAGTGTTTTCTGGTTTTGTTCATGTTTATAGTCACACAGTCCTCGCCAGGACGACTGGGGGAAGGCAGTGTATGCCGTGGGGGTGAGATGACACGCTCATATGTGGGGAGAGAGATGACACAGTTTTAGATAAAGGAAAGAGAAAAATCTGCAGTGACCACGTCCAGCATCAGTTACGCTTCTCCGAGACGCAGTGTATGAGCAAAATGGAAATTTGCCTGTTGAAGCTGTTTCCTGTTGAGGAAAAAAACAGCAAATTGCACACTCCTTCCCCAGAGTTGCCCTCCACCAATCCGAGTTCCAGGACCTGTTAACAGAAGGTTTATGCCGATATTTACAAATCGCAGAAAGATGTTTCGGCAGCTTTGACACGGTGAGTCCAGTCACTCAGTGACGGACTGACAGGGTGAGTGGTGGCAGTGCTCAGAAGAACACAAAGAGCCAGAGTTTGTGACCTCCCGAAGAGCTGGGGAGCAAGGCAGAACTTGTATTCATTAATGGGAACACCAGTTAATATCCCAGGTTGTAAGGGCAATTAAAAGGGCCACCTGGCTGGCTCTTGGGCATGTATAGAACAAAGTATGCTACAGAAACATCTCCATAGGGCAGAGCGCTGTAAGTGGAGAAAGCTGGGTTGCAAAAGGCCATCTCTCAAAGCTGGGTTCAGCTACAACGTACCTGACAGGTAATAGATGTGCTTTCACGTTGATTGTGCACAATAAAGCTTGGCAAACACAGTGTTTGCATTGATCTGCCTTACATCTGTTATAAAAGTGCTTTTGTGCAGTGAATTCTGCCCCGGTTTTGGCGGCCACTGTGCTTATCACGTCGGTGAGGAAGGCAAGAGCCCAGCATGGAACGTGCCCGCACGCACACAATGCCAGCGCCAGCTCCCGTGTACCCTGAGCGCAGGCAGGATGAGCGTACAGCTACTCTTGTTGTTTCTTTCAGCAAATAACATAAGAAATGTTCTGGTGAAAAGACTAAATTTTGCTGAATTAAGTGCTTTAGAACAAGTGGTTTTATTACTTTATAATTAGCATAATTTCCCCCATAGGGATTCTTGCAATTAAATAATTAGCAGTAATGTTACCCAAAGGTGTTCTTTAATGAATTTTCTTAAGTTATCGCCCCCGTTAACAACAACTGAAACGGCGCAGTTTCACACCGCGGGCGCGCTCCCTCGGGCCGGGCTCCGGGCGGTGGCAGAGGCTCGTCACAGCCGGCCCCGAGCCCCGGGCCAGCCCGCTCGCCCCCCCGGGGCGGGCACGGCTCGGCCGCTGCGCTCCCCTCCTCGTCCCG